>APFE030092055.1:125601-157802 GCA_000404065.3 Pinus taeda
CAAATTTTTCCTACCAGATCTAAGAAATTTAGGAAGGGGAAACTAATACAACAATAAAAAGAAAACTAGAAAACACATTTAAAAATTACCTACTGAGCTACTGGCATACCATTGTTAACATTTTTCGGAGAACCATACTTTCTCTCCAAAACAACATTTATGCCCTTTGGTCCAAGGGTGACTCTCAACAATTTTTTTCACACCTGCCTGCAAGACAATTAGAGTGGGATTTCAATAAGATTGTAATTAAATGCAGGATTATATGCCAAAAAGGCCCTCCACAAAAAATTAAAACCACACATTAACATCAAATATCAGCGGACAAGGAAAGATCATCCACAATGAAGTTTTACATTTAGGTGACCTTCATTAAACAAACATTTTTCTCTGAGTTGCTATTTTTTTGTCATTGAGCCATCCTACTTGAAGTAAAACTCCTTTTCCATGGCTGTTGTATTAACTACCTGATCTCTGGTTTGCAATCTCAGATTCCATATTTTTCTTAAGTGACTAAAAGAAATGGACGAAAAAGTTGAAACTTAAGTCAATTGTTTACCATAATTATTAAACAATGCACCCAACTTCCTCTCCTTTCAAATGTTTCCTAGTGAGGTAGACATGGCAATTGTTGTGAACTTTCCTAAAGAAGAGGTCATCTTCTCATATCTTAAATAAATTACAAGATCTTAATATTAGTATCTATGTTTGAAAAACATGATTGCCATTGCATAAAATCACTTATAAGTGTTAAGAGGAAAACAAATCAACTATAAATACTTTAGGAAAGTTATGGAGAATCAAGAAAGAAATAACCAAATAGAAATCCAACCACAATCCTCATTTTAATTAGACATATCTATGTATTTAGATTAATATAATACAAATAAACCCCATATATATTAATACTAGCACAAAATAATCTAAGCTAGTTTCTATTGTAGGCCTCTAGGTTGCATATTTTTAATTTGAATTTTTGAGCTCTATGTAATGTGCTAGGGTAATTTTTCCCTAGTTTTCAATAAAAAAATTCCCTCTTGTAGAAAATTTTAACACAATGAATGCAGCAATGCACCCCTACCACTGATACTACTCTACAATGTTATGATAATTCGCCCTCGAATTTCTTGATAATTAACCTTTTCTTTTCTATTACAGTGTTTAAATTTTAATTCATATTTGCTACTCTACCTCCA
This sequence comes from Pinus taeda, assembly GCA_000404065.3. NCBI lineage: Eukaryota > Viridiplantae > Streptophyta > Pinopsida > Pinales > Pinaceae > Pinus > Pinus taeda. Next base: position 126,795 of record APFE030092055.1, read on the forward strand.
GTGATTACAATGAACAAATGAATCTAGAATAATAAACAATAATACAACATTTTTTGGAAGTACACTACTCAATATCATATAAACCTAGAGTCATGACATGAAATTCAATTCAAACAGCTTCAGTTCCCAACTAGTGAGAACTATCAACCACAAGTTAAATCCAAATTCCACAATATTAGTTACTCTAACCAAGAGCCACAACCTAAATGAGTTATGTTTCCTTCACTGCTTGGGATTTACATTGTCATAGAAATCAATTTTGAACCTGTTACAGAGTTGGATTTACCATAATGTGCCTCCTTCTACTAGACTACATCCTTCTATTGAAGGATCTAAATTGATGGAAGTCACGAATTGCAAGAAGTGTCTTTGCTGGCCTGTACAAGACTTCTTCACCACAGATTTAAAGCAAGGAAAACCCAGCGTTTTCCTTTGGATCTAGAGATAAGAATCAAATCCCCAAAACTTGGAAACCCTCCTTGATGCTCGCCCTGAATAGGTCCTACTTTGGGAAACTATGATCCAAACTGTATTTACATTGTGGAACCCTCTGATGAGTGCCAACTCACTACTCCATTACCTTTTAAACCTCCAACTAACCACCCAATTTGGTTCCAACCTTTTGAGATAATACCAAGGCTCATTCTATGACAGGAAACACCAAAGGGATAGGTAAGCACCCCGCTTTCTACGACAAGAACTAGCCAAGTAAATTAACTACCTTCTATAGATATTTCCTGTGTCATAACAAGAGCATGTTATCCACAAGATTTTTATGGATTTTCAAATGTCCTTCCTCTTGCCAAAAATTCCCTAGCCAATTTTTGCATACCTTCAAGAGATGCCTACACCCAAAGAGAAACTCACTCTTCCTTAGAGTAAAGGAGAACAAAAAATCTTGTTTCTCCTTTCCAGACTTCATGGAAACCTCTTCAAAACGAAAACCCTGGAATTTTTTTGTCTAACTAGAAAACCTTTGTCCCAAAAAAGAGAAATATTCTCTTATAATTTCATTCTTCCTTCAATGTATTCCTATGCCAAGAAACGTAGAGAGAGAGCAAAAGAGTGTAGGAGAATGTAACTAGATTTAGTCTTCATAATTACCTTTGTACTTATGACTGTATATTTTTGTAAAAAGAATAAAAAAGAATTATTATTTTAAACATGGGTTTGATGCTGAAGCTTATTTTCCTTCTAGGTCAATCATATTATTCATGCTTATAAGGTTTCTCAAGCCAAAAGAATTTTTTTCATAAGCAATTTTACCGAATCTATGGGGGCAAGTGACGGAACCGCGAATCCCCGTACTTCAAATGGATACAGATACCAATCTACTTGGATCTACTAGGGTGCTAATTCGAAAGGTGATGCCATTTGATTGGAGGTGTTTGGCAGTGGTTCCAATGGTTTTCAAGGTGGATCCATCCATCTAAACTCCAAATTTGACTCCAGTTAGTTTAACACTTGAAATCCTTAGTTTAATCTTCGATTGGTGTGATTAGTATTTTGATAGGCGTGATTAACAGTTCGAATCCTTTAATCATCAGTTTCACTCCTTCAATTAACAGTTCGATTGGAGTGATTAGTAGTTCGAATGGCGTGATTAACAGTTCGACTAGTGTGATTAGTAGTTTGAATCGTGTGATTAACAGTTCGACTCCTTCAATCGTCATTTTGACTCCTTCAACTAACATTTCAACTAGCATGGCTTCATTCAATGCAAGAATTATGTCATTTTCCCATTCTTTCTCCATATTATAAAACTTGAAAGTACAGGCTGAAATCGTATTCTATTGCTGAATGTTGGCCAAGAGAAATGTTGGTCGAGTTAGAGCTTTTGTTGGCTATTGGTGGACTAGTCGCAGTCCAAAATCAACTGTGGTTCAAAATCAATTTCCTATGCTACTCGAGGGTCACCCTTATGGTCGAATTTTTATTGTCATTGTGCAGGTGGTTCCATCATGGTCTTATGGAGTAGGTGGTCGAGTAGTGGTTGTGTGATGCAGGTGGTCACGTCGACTCAACGTGGCCAAAATGCATTCTGTTAAAATATTATGATTTTAATTTTAATTTTGTTTGTTTAATTTTCAATTTTATTTATATATAACTATGTATTTGTATTTATATTTACAATTTAGAATATTAGAATTTTTATTTTATTATATTTTATTTTCAGACACATGTATTAACTATAAAATAACAGTTCAAAAGTGTTTTTTGATAGTTCTGATTTTACTAATTCATATTTTATTATAAATGTAAAGTGACAAACATGAAACAATCACAACATGAAACAATTGAGGGGACAAATGTCAACAAATATCCAAAATCTCCTTTATGGCAGTATGTCGAAATTCTTGGCAAAAATTCAGGGGGCAGTTCATACAAATGGAGATGTAGTGAATGCAATAGAATTTTAAATCACTCATATACTAGAGTGAGGCCCATTTGATTGGGAAAACTAAAGTAGGGTCATTAGTATGCATAGGTCCAAATTGTCCAAATGGCCAACCTGGGACAAGTATAAGTCCTACAAAACTTAAGATTTATGCATCTTTGCAAGATGCCACTAATAGGAGATCCACCAAGGGAAAACAACATATGCAAGCCTCCATAACCAAGTCTCCATTTCCATCTACACCAATTATCATATTTAATAAAAGACCTATTCGAAGACCTCTTGATTGAAATTTCAATAACCAAGGCTGAAAAGTTGCAGATGAGCATGCGTCCCATTCTATCTATGCAAATGGGCTAGCATTTAATTTGGTGTGTTCTCCTTATTACAAAAAAATGGTTAAAGAAGTTAATGAAGCACCAAATGGATAGAAGAGCCCTCGCTATGAAAGGGTATGCACCACTTTCTTAACTTCAGAAAGGTGGGTAGTTAATTACAATCAATCTATGATACATGGGCATAAACAAGGGTGTATATCACTTCTGATGGATGGAGAGACCAAATAAATCACCCTTTAATTAATGTTATCAGAGTATGCCCCCAAGGAGCAATTGTTTTGAGGGACATTGATTATATTATCATCTTTTGATAAATTTTAAATCATTTTCTCCCCATTGAGACTGTTTGGACCACCAGAAGTCTTAAATTCCATAACAAAAATGTGGATATTGTTTTCCCACTTGGTCGGTATTTTTCCACCATGTTCTGAATCTATACACTTTACTCATCTGTACAATCATCAGTAAAACCCACAAACTAAAATGTATATCAAACCCCTTTTTACCCACATCTACATGAATATTTGTTGCAAATATCCAGAAACCACTAAACAGTGATAAACCCATTAACAACATTGAAATTATTCACATAGATGAAACCATATCCTATTTTTTCTTCATAGCTGAAACAAAACTCAACTTATCATGCTGCAACTCTTGTTGATGTATAATTTTGGATTCCTTAAGCATGTCTCTCTATTTGTGGCTAACTTTAATGATCTCATGGTAAGGTAATTTAGGTTCTAAAACAACATTTGTACTGGCATAAGTTGCTTGTTTTAACTATTTCATTGTGAAAAGAGATTTATCTGCTTTTATGGGGTGAGAATGCACAATATATTAAATTCCTTTCTTGAACAAGTGATATTGATTATGTTCCCTGAAAAATATCTCTTTCCGATCATATAAATACGGGATCCTTTTAAGTAACCAAGAGTTGTCAACAGGTGTTGTCGGCAGAGAACATAGAAAACGCTCAGAAGAGCCAAGGCATAAAGAGCAACGAAATCTCATATTTTGTGGAAACAAATCATTTGGGTCAAATCAAAATTTCTTCAACAGAAAAAACAGGAAAGTGGATTTGGGTAAATGCAAAGAAATATGAGGGAATTTTAAGTCATAGGCTTGCTTTCCTTAAATGGGGACAAATGAGAAGAAAACCGATCCAGAGAAATAAAATAAATAAGAGAAACAAAAATAAATAAGAATCAATCATTTACAGTCCCACATCTACACCTCTTACTTCGTCATCAGACTTGTATGTCTAAGAACTAATGAAGGCCAAGACAAGGGTGGAGATTTTGGAAGCGAGAGAACAGGAAAGGGACCACAAAATTTCAGAGATCACAGTTGTAAACCAATGTCTAATGGAAGGTAATAGAATTTTAAAAGAACAAATAATAATGTTACAAGAGGCTCTAAAGATGGGAAAACAAGAATGGCAAAGCATGAAGATAGTGTGGAAAAACATGAAAGAATTAATAACAACAAATAGGGATGTGATAATTTCCAAAAAAAATCAAGTAGATACATAAGTATCTTAGCAAACATACATTTTCAAAGAGAAGGCAAAAAGGAATTGTGGGAAATATAGTCTAAAAGAAATCAAAGCTAGAGCTGAAGATGCTAAAGGTTACATAAGGACAGAGGAAGAAGAATATGCAAGTGCTCGTATAGCACAGGAAATAGAATACAAAGAAATACATGACAGGAAAACAAACTTTATTATCAAGGGAATAAGAAATTATGGGAAGAATGGAAGTACTCTCAATTTTAAAAGAGACTTTCTAGAAGAAAAACTACATTGGAAAGGGCAAATTTTCCAAGTAAGAAGGGTTAGGAGGATATGTGAAGAGAGGCCTCCACCCATAAAAGTCACCATGGCAAGCGTACAAAACAAACACCAACTTTTAGGCAACAATAAACTCTTGAAAGTCTCACACTTCTTCCTCGATGAAGATTTAACCAAAAAACAACAAGAGGAGAGAAGGGATGAAGTGGAGAAAATTAGAACAACAAGAAATGAAGTGAAAAGGGCATGGTTTTACAATGGTAAATTCATTATTGCAGTGTTTGGGCCTTCAAGAAAAATAGGGCAGAAAGGTGGCAGTAAAGAGAAAATAAAGAATTCAATAATAGGGACGAAAATAACAAGAGAACCATGGATGAAAAGGGGTGAAGACCCAGATTTGAGTCTTATGTTCCAAACTGTGTAACAGTCGAATCCTACCCAGGTCCACCTAGGTTTAGTTTGTTGGAATTGTAGAGGTTACTCTTGAGGAGCGCACCTAGGTTATGGCCTATTGCAGAAGGTAGAGACATAATTTGTCTCACCGAAACTCATGAGCGTGATGATTGCAAAACTCCTGCGTTTGACGGTTATTTGAAGTTGGTATTTTGGAACAAGGTAGTAGAAAATGGCAAAGGGCATGGGGGAATACTAGTTTTAGTGAAAGAAAGGAAGGCTGTCACATTCAATTAATTAAAGAAGGTGCAAATAAACAATATTTATGGCTGAAAATATCATAGAATGAGAATCACATAAGAATTGCAGCATGTTATTTTCCCCTCAAGTCTCAAAAACTTATAAAAATAAGGGGCTTGATAGCAAGGGTCCATATGCAGCTTTAAAACAATATATTTCCATGTACTCTCAGCAAGGAGAAGTTCTTTTAGTGGGATATTTCAATGCTAGAACAACAAATAATCAAGATAGCATTCTTTGTTGCAAAGAGTATAACAATCCTATTTGGCTCACTGAAGAGGAGAATCCCCAATGGGTGAGGTGTTCAGAAGATGGAAAATTTAGCAATCATTTTGGAGAGCAGTTACTTACACTGTGTGGGTATTTCAACTTAATTATTTTCAATCATTTAGATATATGGAAAAGGTTTGGGAACTTCACTTGTAATACATACAATGGGGAAAGTGTCGTTGACTATGTGATTTGTTCACAAGTCTTGATAGAAAAGATAGACGAATTTAGTATTGGAGAGCATAGTTGGGACTTAAAATCAAACCGTAACCTAATTTATATAAGGTTATCATGGTTAGAAGAAAGGAAAAATAGGAGGAAAACTCAATGCTCTCGACAATAACTATCTAGCGGAAAAATTCTTCTAACACAAGAAAATTGTACTATCTTCAAGACAATGTTAGAGATATTAATTCAGAAGGAGAAAACTAGTTTCAAAATCTTCAACGGTCATGAGTTAACAAATATAATTCAAAGTGCACCTGAGAATTGCAAAAGATCAAAAAATAGGAAATCAGAATCAAATTGTTTTCCTGTAAATTCTTGGTTTGAGGAGGAATGAAAAATGGCAAGGAGAGCCTTGAAAAAGGAAGGAAAGGAGAAGATGAATCTAAAGTTATATAAGTAGATACTAAAAACAAAAAAATATGATTTCATGAAAACAAGGAGAAAAGAGTTTATATAATTAAGAAAGAATAATCCAAATCTTTTCTTGCAGGAACTTCAACCAAGGAAGAAGCAGATTGAAAATAATATTACAACCAATCAATGGTTTGAATATGCAAGGAAACTCTACGAGAAATAATTTGCGGCATAGTCCCCCCCTAGAATCAACACAAATTCAAAGCTCTTCACATTACAAGAGGTGGAGAATAGAATTAAGAAGTTGAAAACTAGAAAGGCGAAGCACTTGGTTGAACTTCAAGCAAATTATCTAAATTGGGGAATGAACGCTCTTGCACCGTACATCATGGAAATATTCAACAACATCATTCAACAAGGTTCCCAAAGGAATGGACAAGTAGCCTAGCAATACCCCTTTTTAAAAGTGGAGACATTAATAATCCATCCAACTATAGAATAATTATGATCAATCCTTTGTTTGCAAAGATTTTCGACAGCATGGTATAATAAAAAATTAGTAAGTGGGAAGAAGTAAAAGCAAAGAGGGTAAGAGGAAAACTAAGTTTTAGGTCGAAACATTCTACAGTGGATCATGGTATCACGTTGAGACACATTATTGAAAAGGTTTGGGAGGACAAAAAAAAAAGTATTTTTCTGCTTTGTTGACTTCAAAAAAGCATTTGACACAGTCCATGGGGATAAGCTGTGGCGTATAATGGAAGAACTTCAAATTCCTGTGCATAATAGAGACATTTCCCATAGACTTTATGAAGAAGTGAGGGTCAAAATTAGAACCACTGCAAGTATCTCAGAAGGCTTTAGAAGTGACATTGGAGTCAAGCAATGTTTCCCTCTATCCCCTACTCTTTTTAGTCTATATATTGATAAATTGTAAGAGTGGCTAAATCTGCAAGGTGGATATGGTGTTCGGTTAGTGGAGTTTGTGATAAATCTTCTTTTATATGTTGATGATATTGTATTGATTTCTAAATCGACCCATGGATTGGAAATACACTTGTATGCCCCTAAGCATTTTTGTAGAGCAGTGGGGATGCAATTCAATACTAGAAAGACCAAAATAATGTTTTTTTCTAATAAAAGGAAGTAGAGGCAACATACTTTCTTCTTTGAAGACAACATTCTTGAAGAACTAAATGAGTACAAGTACCTTGGGATTGATTTCAACAACAAACTCAATTGGGAGGACTGTAGAAAGAAGAGAATTTCAGTAGGGTGGAAATCATTATATGCTCTTCAAAATAGATGTAGAGAGGCAAAGTTATGGGAATGGAAAATGATTAAAGTGATTTTTGGTCTCCTAGTTTGTCTAGTGATGTTATGTGGGTGTGAATTGTGGGCTAGCAGCACTCTTGTCTAAAAATGGAAACAAATTGAGAAAATAAAAAAATGCTTGATCATGAGCAATTTCAAAACAAAAAGTTCAGTACCTTATGAGATAATGTTGACTGAAACAAGAGCAAATCCCATTGAAGCAATTTCTATGGCGTGGCTCGTAAGATTCGAAAAAGAATTGAGAAAATGAGAGTAGGTAGATGGCCTAATGTTATCTTCAATGAAGGCATTAGTGAAAGAAATAAAACATGGAAGAAATAAAACTTCACATCCATGCAAAAATGGAATATCTACCTCAATGCATGTCCCACAAATAGAAAGGAGCTAAAGGATTTTGTTATGGAGATTTTTCATAAAAAGGCAAGGGAAAAGCATTGGGTAGAAAGAAGAAATATTACATTGAGGAATTCAACCCTACGTGTGATCTACAACCAAAATAGTTCATTGGAGCTAGCATTTCGTGGAGGGAAAAGGTTCCTATTGTTCAATTAAGGACCAACTCACATCAACTTCGGTGTGAAACAAGACAGTGGAAAATACCTAAAGAATCTTGGGAAGAATGGTTGTGTACATTTTGCATGTCTAGGGTTGTGGAATAGGAAAAAAATTCATTTTGGAATGTGATGCATTCAAAGACATCATAGGAATTTATGAGAACATGTTAGCATCAGTTTCTTGGCATTGTGTTTTTTAGCAAGGGGATTGTTGGTAGGTTGGGTGAGCTCATCATCAATTTGAATCTGAAAAGGAAAAGGATCGAATTACAAAAAACAAAAAGCAACGAACTAATGGTCTCATAGACTATTTTTAGTCTCATGGACCTTAAAATATCATTTCATTATAGATCTATCAGTGTATACCAACACACTTATTTAAATAAGTGTGGTTTTGATAGTATATAAAGTGAAGTGAAAATAACACTTGGTAATACTTTCCAAAATAATAATAATAATAATAATAAAACTAAATCAATTAAGTTTTAAAATTATTAATTTCATCTATCCAATTATAAAATAAAAAATATTCTAAATTTCTTCCATTTAAGCCACTTGCACAATAATAAATATATAATAAAGAAACACTTATTGATGTAATTTAGCGAGATTCTATAATTAAACAAGGCCGCATAGCTAGCATTCCCCGAGGCATAGTTTAATTATTGTACTAATTAGCAGATTTGAGCAAGAGTTAAATTCATTGATTTGTTTAAGTATAGTTAAATTGGAGTCAAAAACACTGAAAGAAGTGAGCCAATGACTCTTATGATTAGAGCATAAAAGGTATTTAACTCAACTTTGAAATTTAAAAAAAATATATGACTAAGCATTTTACAGTTTGCATATTAGAGACTAATATAATTTGCTAGGGTTCTTAAATTTTAAGATAAATTTAAATCCCTAAAATTGTTCTTAACCCCCATATATATATAATATATAATATATATATATTATATATAGTTAAACATAATTCTTTGTTAGTTAAACGATGTATTGTTAATTTATGTTAATTTTTTAATTAATATAATTTATTTTAATTGTAATTTATTGATAATGTTTCAATTACATAGGTTATTATATTTTGAGATATTTTTTTAATAAAAAAAAAATCATAATAATAAAAAAATCAACTAATGAAGCAGATTGCGGGGAGAGACTAAATTTCATTTATCTGATGAAGCAATAAAAGTAACGCATGCATGGAGTAAATTTAGATATTTGGTTAAAGAGAAACATGGGTCATATGGTAATTCTATCAACAATTCTGGATAATAGAAGAACATGGGTTGCCTACAAATCGTACCAACAAATTGAACATCCCTTCTTACTTAACAATGAGATAATTTATCTAGACTAACTATTATTGGAAAACTACTATCTAGGCTAAAATCTAGGCTTAACAATGAGATAATTTATCTAGACTAACTATTATTGGACAACTATTATCTAGGATAAAATCTAGGCCAAGTATTATCAGCATTGTCTAAAACCCATGTAAAAAAGTATAGCCAACAGGTGGTTCCAATGTAGATCCTGAAAACTTTAACATGTAGAACATATGAAGTGGGATCCAGGAAAGGCAGAGATTAAATAATGTTTCAAAGAAAAAATTAAAGATTTTTCTAAAATAGTGAAGAATTTCAATTCTAAAAAATTGAAATAGCAATACATGTACTTCAGATCTCCATGAAATTTTATTTTACACTAACAATGGAAGAGAACAATAAGACTAACCTTAAAAATTCATATAACCCATAAATAACAAAGGTAGTCTTTGAGTCTACACTCGCAATCTTGGTGCTTGTTCCCACAATCAAAGCAGAGTATGTAATGAAATAATTATACCAACATATTCCCAATCAAAGAACTATGTTTGATAAGGAATTACGGTGGCACAACGATAAATAGATTTTGAACCAAGGGTTATGAATATTTGGAATGCATTAATATCAACCATCAATCACTGTAAGGATCAATGATGATCCAACGATAAAAATTGATAACTGTTGTATGAGTGTCGCGAGTGTTTAAATAGAGTGTGGTAGAGTTAATTTAGGTAGAAATGTGAAGTCCATCATAAGCGAACAAGTGTAGAGGGAGTCGTCGGATCATTTAGATCCACAGATATAAGTGGCGGAAGAAGAATGGTGGAGGAATAGACTGTGGGGGATAGGAGTGTATGGATGTCTTAATCATGGTTGAAGGGCCGCAATCGATCTTAGCCATCAATTGCAAATTCAAACTTTTGGGTTACAGTCAACTACAGTGGTTGAGCTATTTAGTATCCAGCGTGGTAGTTAAAGGGCTGCAGATTGTAGGATTTGATGGCCTTCGTTATCTAATGGATATCGAGCCATAAAGAGGCTGGGCTTTAACTTAAAAGGTGGGCCTAAACTTTTATAAACTAAGGTTTATGAACCTTATCGACTCCATGATGGCGATTAAACATCGTGCAAGTGGTCCATGAGATATCGTTGTTAATCATTGGATCAAGTGTGCCATGATCAAACGATGGAGGATTGTTGTTCAGTTGTTGTTCAATTGTTGTTCGGTAGTTGTTCAATTGCTATTCAGTTGTTGTTCAATTGTTCCTCAATTGTTGTTCAATTGTTGTTCGGTTGTTGTTCAATTGTTTTTTAGTTGTTGTTCAGTTGCTGTTCAATTGTTGTTTGGTTTTTGTTCAATTACTGTTCACTTGTTGTTCAATTGTTGTTCAGTTTATGTTCAATTTTGTTAAGTTGTTGTTCAATTGCTATTCAGTTATTGTTCGATTGTTATATTGTTATTCAGTTGTTGCTCAATTGACGGATTCGAAAGGAGAAGACCCCAGAAGTGTATTGATGCGAGTTTATTTTATTTGGAGTCTAGTTTTGTGCATCTAGGTGGAACTAGCGTCTGTTGGCAAATTATGTGTAGAAACCTTGTTTGGTGATTGGTCAGGTTTTTTTTGTTTAAAATCCACCAATGTAAACGCTTTTGATTTGTATAGGTGGGCGATAACCTATAGGTTCACGTTACGGTGATTATGAAAACGAGGGAAATTTCCTTTAGGCATTTTTTCCTACATGAAAGTGGTATCATAGCATGGAAAGGTTTCCTGCGAGTAGAAAGAATATTTTGTGTGCAAAAGTAGGAGGTAAAGTTATGTGAGGATTGGTGATTTGTGATCTTTATTTTGTTATGCAGGTAGCAGCATAAGGAGGTGAGAAAACTTGGAGCAGCCTAGAGCATGGAGTGCGCATATGGTTCCACAGAAGAGAGAATCAAAGAGATGTTGAAAGACTAAGCCAGGAGGGAAGCTTGGTGAGGTATCGTGTAGCAAAGAAGACTGTTACTGCAGAGGTTTTTTTGTAGCTCACGGAAAGATCATGAAAGCAGCTCCACTGATGAAGTGGGTAGAATTGTTATGGGATGAAGGAGAAGCATATAACTAGGAGGTCATAAAATTTGGTGTCTCGAGAGTCTGATGTAGGAGCATTCGACCACGCTTAATCAAAAGTCAAAGTAAAATCTATGGAGGAGGAGATGTGGACAACCATGTAAACCGGGAGCAAATTTCTTTTAAAAACGAGCTAATTTGATGGAATTGATAAGTATCGAGAAGACTTAATTTAATGTAATTATCTGCCATGTATGTGTGTTGAGAGATTTAGGCGATTTGTGAGAGGAAATCGTGGATCGGTTTTTGTTCAGTTGTTGTTCAGTTGTTATTCAGTTGTTGTTCAATTATTGTTCAGTTGTTGTTCAATTATTGTTCAGTTGTTGTTCAATTGTTGTTTGGTTGTTATCCAATTGTTGTTTAGTTGTTGTTCAATTTTGTTTAGTTGTTGTTCAATTGTTGTTCAGTGGCTGTTCAATTAATGGATTGGAAAGGAGCGGACCCGAGAAGTGTATGGACGCGAGTTTATTTTATTTGGAGTTCGATTTTGTGCATCTAGGTGGGACCGACGTTCGTTGGTGGATTATGTGTAGAAACGATGTTGGGTGATTGGTTGGGGTTTTTTGTTTGGACGTGTTTTATGTTCCTCAATCGATCATCAGTGCAAAACAAGGATCGACTTCCAAGTAGGGAAACCTCATCAATTAAAACCAGTCTCAATTCCTCGTAAATTTTTTCGAGTGTGTCCAATGTTTCATTTCTAATTGGTGTGGGGGCAGACTTATTAAAAGATATATCATTGCAGAGTGGACTGTTGTACCACCTGCATTATATGTAGCTTTTCCTGTGTATGCTAGTATCAAACCCTTTGGTTTCAAAGGATTAGTTGAATGATGTGCACCATAAAGTTCCATAAGAATTTGAAAGATTATTTTTGTTGTGAATGTTTTTCCAGTTACAACTCCTCCAGTCAAGAATAAATATAGTGCCTTGTACATGTCCATATGCATTTTCATTGCAATGTCTTTGGTAATTGCTTGTTGTTCTCTATTGAGAATTCTTCTTAATCTATGATATTCTTCATTTTGAGGAGAAATGGATGCTCTGATAACTGCAATCTGCTATTTAGTTGTCTTTTTCTTTCATGGTGATGGGAATGTTGTAAATCTATTTCCAAGTCATATTTTTGGCTAATTTTTTTAGTGGTTCATTGCTTTTTCATTGTATCAGTAGCATCTATGGTGCTATTTTTGATGTCTTGAATGGCATTTTATTAATCACCCATAATGGGTTCATATTATAAGTGAAATTGGACTCATTTGTTTTTATTATGTTGTCATGTAAGATATAAGTAGCTTCCCATGATAGCAAGTTTTTTATCAATGTACTTTCACTTTTTTCAAATGGCACATTTAGCATAAGCTTTTATCTACACTAGTTTTCATAGTCAATGTGTTTTTTTTTTATTTCATGAATTGTATGACTTTTGGTTTTTTTCTTTTCGAAATGGGTGTGCAATTTTTTTTGTACATTGAAGCAAATTCAGCAAGGCATATATGTTTAATAACATTAGGTCAATTGATATAATAGTCAATAATGGAACCACACATGACATTTTCTGAGTTGTCATCTTCTTGTTTTAGGAGGAACAATGGTTTGAGCATCCATTGGCGTTGTGTTTATGAATATGCATTCTCGTGAACTATGATTCAATGGAAGAGAAAGTGTTATATGGACTGCTTGTCAAGCTGAGATCTATTGGAGATTAATCAAAGCACTGCCCAATGTGTGTATCATTTCAATAGCATTCAGCTTGTTGTTTTCATGTTCTCTTCTTATCTTTTTAAATGCATTTGTCATTGATTTGTCGACTTTTGTCATGTAAAAAGTGCAATATGATGTAGCTGCATATGCATTAAGGACAAATTAGGCATTAGTGTTTCCATTCCATAGCTTTGGCATATTCGTGGAAAAGCTATTATTCCAAGTGTGTGAGGGTTTTCGTTGCAATAAAATCATTTGTTTCTTCAATGTACTTTGTATTGCCAAGATGTAATAAGTTTCAGTTACGTGTAATTCATCCAAAAACTCGTCAAATGTTTTGTTGTTATATATTCTTTCTTTTCCAAGATGTTATATATGAATTTTTCTTTTTCATTTAATGTCTCATCCACCAATGAAATTGGTTCAAGAACTTTTGTGCTTCTCATCGATGGCATTGGGAACTTGTATCTGCAATGTGAGCTTTTCCTCTTTTTGCAACTTCTTGTATGGTGGTGTTCACGTATTTTTGCAAGCTCTAGATCAAGGTGACCTGTGCTACAAGTCAAGAAATTGTCAACAAAGTTTTCAATGTCAAAATTACTATTGACTCCATATATTGGTGCATTTTTATCCATAATAATCCATGTTCATGTTCGCTTCCTCTATTTTGAAATTAAGTTACAAAGTAGTAATCAACTATCTCTCTGAAGAAGTTTTTTTCTTCAACTATTATTTTTTTAAGGCATTAATTCTATGCCTATAATAATAAGTACAAGTTACTGGATTCTTTCTTATGAGATAGTCTATGTTATAGTCTTCTATTGTTTCAATATGTTTTCCTTTTTCCTCTTGCTATGTAATTTGGTCAATGTATTGACCAATGGATCCCATCGATGTTCAAAACTTGTAAATGTGAGGAAGAACATTGGACAGCCTTGTTGACGTATCATGGAAAATATACTTTTCTTCGTTTGTTGTAGGTAATAGGATAAATTCTTATGTGCTTAAAATCAATGTAACCAATGTCACTTTTAAGAATATTGTCCAAGTTTATTTTATATTTAATGTCTTTTGCTAGTAACTTTCTTCCTTTTAATTTTCCTTTTTTGATTCTTATTGAAATGCATGCAAGGATTTGTTCAATTATTATTCGCAACGTTTTAAAAAACAAATTTGTTGTGTGGTAAGAGAAGTCACCAGTATGGTGCATTAACTCCCATTGTGCAATTTTTTGGTAGCGGAATATTTCTACAATGTCACCATCATGTGAGTCTCCATACAAGGTTGGAAAGTTCATTTCTTCTGCATATTTGTCTTTGAAGATTCCAAGGGAATGTTGGCCTTCAGCTGGGGAAAGTTTGATGTGCTTGTCTTGTAAATCATGGATGCATTGGGATACTATGTATCCGTCCACCAATGTTTCAGTTGCCATTTCATTTTCTGAATTGCTACATGTTTTTATATTTGTCTTCAACGTCACTATTTTCAGTTGGAGTGTTTGAGGTAGTTGATTTTAGGATGCTATCCCAATTTTTATTTATGTGTATGTTTTCAACTATATAAAGGTGTCAAGTACATAGTTCCTTCAATGATGTCATAAAATGCACACAAACATTTCCTGTTTGAAATGCATTTTTATATTCCAGTCATCTTTTCAATGCAACAACAACTATTGTTGTGTTTTCCATAGATTGTGGCAGTGCAGTTTGAACAATGTTTGTTTGGGCAAGAACATTGATGATCAATCTTGTTAAACCCATCTGCGATCGTTTGTGGCCTCATTGTCTTATTTGTGCAAATGCAATTCTTAATGCTACAAGACATTCTTCAAGTTCTGAGAGTGTGGTTATAGTTGGAAATGGTTTGTTTTTCCTAATGTTCTCAGGTACAACAAATTGTGGCAATTTTCCATTTCGAAGTGCTATTTTACAAACCTTGCAAATTACTTTGTTGGCCATATTTCTATGTTTTTTAAATAAATTTAGATATATTTGTTCGAAGTCTTTTTCAATCCTCTCCATATTCTTGTGAAACTACAATTGTTTACATATTGGACATTTTTGCTTAGGTGTGTCCTCTATGTTGGCTAGGTAAATTGTTATAGGGTTTTTCTTGGACAAGTAATTATTTTTATTCTGTGATTTTTGTTTGCACAAATTTTTATTATTTTTTGTTTATGACCATGATAGTTGTTTTAGTATATGTACATTGACCCTATTATTTCTATATTTTTTCATTGGCGTAATATGATATTGCAATTTCTCTTCATGCACATGTGCATTTTTTGACATAGGTCCATGTCGCGTGTGCAATGACATTGTTTCTATTGGAAGAATTTGACAACGTACATTGCTTCTGTTGTTATGTCCATCTATTGACAAAGGTGCGTAATGGTTTTGAAATGCACCTATTTCAAATGACACTATATTGTATGTTTGACTTGGGAAGTTAGTGCGTTGGTAGTAATTAACACTGCTCCTAGTTACAGATGACCATTCATGTATGTTTACTTTGAATAGTATTGCTGCCCATTGCCATATTGGTAAGGTATGTTTGCCAATTTGCAATTTTTTTTGGATATTTATGACATATTTTGATAGATATTTTTGTAGACAATACAATGCATTGATTGCATTACAGATGATCGAATTTCAGAATGAATGCACAATATAAAGACTTAAGGATTCTAAATCAAAATCGGGTGCATTCAAATGACAAAGTGCAAAGAACATGCTATCCCCACAAATGGATTTAGTGTTTGTTGCTTCATACAACCTATGGCCTTTCATTTTATCATTCATTAGTTCCCAATAGTTTTGTAGATCTTTGCATGGAGGAGAAAGATATTGAATGCATATTACAATTGATTGAGCTATTTTTTGTACAACAATGGTTCATAGTGCCTAGTAGAGAGGTTCTCATCATGGAACAATACATGCAATGGATTTTTCCTTTTGTTTGAATTGAATAGAAAATACCTTTTTTTTTGTTAATGACCAAATTCCTACTGATAAATTCAACCATTTTGCTAGCCAGCGTATGCAAAATGTGTCTCCCCATAGTCCTTGTTCATTCTCAATAGGACCATTTGAAGCGGGAAGACACATTCTTTGCAAATATGTTTCGACGTCACAAATTCCATGAAGCTGATACAGGACATCAAGTGTTAGCTCGTAATTCAATGATTCCAATGCTTCTATGTCACCTTGTTCAAGGCACATCAAGAAGTGGTCTATTGTGCCATTTTGCAATTCAATGGACGTATATCGAAAATGCAAAAGGACTTCAATTGCATTGAAAAGACAATCACCTGGAATGTATGAAAATGCTTAGCATCTAAAAAGATTGTTGATGTTCAAGACATCATCAATAGTCACATCATTGTCACATTGTTGTTTTGGTTTGTAATTATCAACATCAATTATTTCAGACATGTTTATCTTGTTATTTCATGAATTTTTCTGTTGAAATTGGCTAGCTAGATGCAAGTGTCTTGTTGTTGCTAGATTGGGAATTTGGAACAAGACAGGGAGGTTGTATTTGCAATGAAACAGAAGCAAGAGCAAAGTGGAATAGAACATGCAACTAACTTGACATTATTACTCCCACGTATTTGCAAGTAGACTCTGTAAAAGAAAACAATGGAGTTTCCATATAAGTTTCTATATGTCGAACCAATAGCTTATGACATACAGTGAAAGCATGAAGGAACCTAAAGAAAGGAAGATGATGAGGAAATCACAAAATCCATGTACTTTAGCAAACTATGAAGAACATAAATGATGTTGTTGACAAGAAATACAATTTAAGTGAGATGGTTCTAATTCGCCTAAAGCAAGACTTTGTAACAATGTCATTACACATAATGTGTAGGCCATGAATATAGATCTGTTCTTGGTGAGTTTGCTTTTTTTCTATTGGCTATATTTATTTTCAACATGAATATAACAGATCATCATGAAAGCAGGGAGATGGAAACTGGAACTACAATCTTCCAACTATCTCTTCTTGCCATTGAACGATAATATCCATTTCTAACAAAAATTAAATTAAAATATAGTGAATTAACCTAAATAAATGTATAAACATTGATAGCATGAGATGTAGCCATCCTAAAATGTAAAACACACACAACAACACAGAGGAAAAAAAGTTACAATGATGAAACTGCACAGAAGGAAACGAGAGAGAAGATGGAAGTACAAATATTGCAAGAGGCCATACCTTCAATCAGTTGCACAGATGCTATGAATTTTCTTTCGCAATCACTTCCTACTACCTCTATTTTTATAGTGAATTCCCTCACTGCGAGCTCCACTACATCGTGAATTCAATACTCCAATCACCTAGTAAGTTCTGAAAATGAACCACTAAGATTGAGTGAGTGCAAGTTCTAAACACAAATCAATTGTCATTTTTCTTATGATGATAAATCTGCATAAGCTACTCATTGAGTATTGCATAATAAATTTGCATAAGATATCCAATACGTTTTGAGAAAGTTTAAACAAATGAGTAAACTCTGTTACTAGAAAGAATCTTAAATATATCAAATAAGTAGGATAAAAAAAATTAAGTGTAGTGTGTTTTCTTGGTTGGCTTTCCTCAGTTTTATGTTAGGCTTATTGGTAGGTTGTAACTTGGGTTTTCTTAAAGCTCAACTTATCAGTGACTTGGAGAGTATTTTTTCTTTCTTTTCCTACCTCTGTTTCTTCTTTAAGCTAATTTGTGTGAGTATTTCTGTGTGAAATAATAGCACGATACCCAGTTCCTATGACATATTTTACTTTTTACAATTTAAAACCAGGGACAGAAAGATTTGTTTTCCAGTGAAAGTAGTACAAAGAAATAAGAATTGGCCTTCTCTATTATCATAATGTTTGGTGTAATGATTATTCTTGCTTACTGAAAGTTTCATGGATAGATGCAGGTGCATATATAAACACAATAAATCTGATTAAGATTGCAAAGGCATTCTATCTCTACTAAATGGAAATTCTCCTTCATCAATAGTCCACAATAAAAAGCTGCATGCAACAAAACAAAATAGATAGAGCCTGGAAGTATTTTTCTGGTTTGTAGGTGGGAAACTGAAAGGTCAAACAAAATTGGTTTTATTCTGATTCTACCACAGAATATGCAAACCTTTGTCATCATTTCCAAAATGTCCAACAACCGAACATTTGTGGACATAAGTGCTTCAAGATGTGCTTCTACAGTAAACCCACCAAGCAACTACGATATTACATAGCTTATCCAACGGATGAGAATAAAGCTAACCCAAAGCAAGTTGGTAACATAAATTCCTAGTTCCAACACTCTTTGAAGAGCACATACAGTTTTGAACTCACGCGCCCAACTACCAAGGTTCTAAATTGTGCCCCAAAAAATTATGTAGACAAGGTTTCATTATAAAAGTGATTGAGAATAACTAGCACTTAATGTAGAGCATAAAACATGCGGAGAAAAAAAATTATGTAAGGTAAAGACACACACATACGTTGGCCTCTTCTCATCTGGATAACTGGATTTTGCAAAGTGAAGCTAGATTGGTTGAAAACACTGCTAGAATCCAAAGGCATATTCTTTGCTTCACAGATTTAAAAATTGAAATGAGAACCTCAGCACATGATTTCCCTGAAACAATCACAATCCCACTCTATCTAAGAATGAGAATAAATTATGATCATTCATGAGCATGTCAGAGACAAGTTCTATCAAAATTTACCTTTCTATTTACAACCCAACATTTGTGGACATAAGTGCTTCAAGATGTGTTTCTACAGTAATCCCACCAAGCCACTACGATATTACATAACTTATCCAAGGGGTGAGGATATATTTTCCTATATATAATTTTTCTAAAAGATAGATTGTGGAGATATACAGTTGAGTCATTCTTCTGCCATTCGTCATCTACCTTCAAATACAAGTAACCATTGGTTTCAAAATAAACTTAACAAGTTCTTGGAAATGATGAATATCTAAAGACGTTAGCAAGCCTCCCAAAACTTTGATTGCAAAGGAGGAGACTGAGATAGAGGGACGGACGCCCATTGCCATTATGCATTAGTTTCAAGGGGACGAGGCCAGGTGCATGACTTAGGCAATTATGTTGAAATAGTTACCCCTCGAGAATTGAACCTGGCACGTCGAACCTGGCAGCTATGATGAAGAAAATGATCAGATCATGTCTCAAAGCACAGGTTCAACATAATTGAAAATTAAAATATATTAATGTTGACAAATGTCCAATATATGTTAACGGAACTGGAGGAGACAAGCTAGCAATAACAGCAACAGAAACTCCTAAAAGGCGCATTCTCTTTAACAATGCAAAGTAAAGAAAGAGGTTTGAAAGAATACCTAACTGAGAAAATAGTGCCAAGAAGATATAATGGGAAAAAAAAGGATTAAAGAGAGAAATTAACGGTATTTACAGTGTCAAGGAAAAAAACTAATTCTGATTTGAATCTATTGCAACAAATTTCAAGAGAAGTTAGGTACATACCTAATTCGGATTTGAATCTGTTACAACTATTTTCAGGAGAAGCTAGGTTACATACTGAGAGAAAAAAGCCACCGATACGCAGAAAGCGGAGCAACATTGAAGAACAAGATGCCTAAGACTCTGGACAGAATGAACAATGCAGAAAAACACACGGGCAAGAAACTCTTAACTCAATCCAATTTTAAATGTCTCATGCATCAATACTTTAAATGCCCAAGGACCGATTTGATTGTTGTGCATAGATTTTCATTGTTGCTTATGGTTCAACATTTCTAAAATTAACTAGAACATTTAATATACTAGCATATTGTTTTTATGAAATTGCCTAAGGTGAGAAAAACCCTAATTGCAGATAACTGATGTGCATTTTATAGCCCTAGTGTTTAATTACAAATAAGTAATATGTGCCATACCTTCAATCAGTTGCGAAGATGCTACAAATGGTCTTTCAAGTTCCTGCTACCTCTATTTTCTAGTGATATCGATCAATGTCAATTCAGTTATCTTCGCTACCTGCTATAGGAGTTCTAGTTCTTTACTGATCTACCTCTGTTCTTCTAGTGATTTCTTTCCATTAAGAAGGGTCAGATTTCCGATATGCATTTAGTCACAGATTATCCAAAAGGATAGATTGCAGCTGAAATCCATCTCTATGCTGGAACCCGATTCACAATAAAGATAATCTAAAATGGGTGATCTGTATTGCAGACATCTTCATAAGACTATCCTATTGGTGACCACCAAGGTGGATGAGTGAACTGATTACCTCGAAAATGTTAACATCATGATGGAGAATAGAACCGCCGAAAAGAATTTAATTAGCGAATTCATTACCTCGAAACATTGAAATCAATCTCGATGTTGAATTCGAATGACGATGATGAAAATTAAGTGCCTCTATATCACAGATTCAATAAACATAACTGTACTTATCATTTTGTACATGGTCTAAATGAGGTGTCATTATGTAATAAGGTTGAAGTAATGATTGCTAAATAAGAGTTCCTCTCTTTTGCACCAATCAAAAATTAGATAAATTTAATTTAATAATTGTAAAAAATAAAATATTTAAATAAGTTTAATGCTCACTTTATTATGTTTTGTCAAAAGGGTCAATAAAAAGTTAATTAAGGTTCAACTTAATTTTGAATACATTATTAACTAGCAAGGATAATAAATACTTTTTTAATTTGATTGAAAGTTCTATGAAATGAAATAACATCCTTTTCATTAAAAACCTTAACGGATACAACATTTCCAATTTTAGAAACATTTATTAAAAATAAAAATTAATTTTTAATGTATAAAAGCTATTTATTAAAAAATAAATATTGTATATTAATATTATTTTTTATAAACCTGTAAAATTGAAAAAACATATATATACATAAAAGAAAATAGAGAATATTAATCCGTATACCGCATCTTTCCGTGATTTAAAAATTTAAGTATTTTCGATATTCATAGTGAGTCAGCAAAAGATGATAACAGGTTACCGACGCGTGAATAGTGTTAATAAAAGTACCGGCAAGATATGATATTTATTTAGAAATTTGTCAAACATTTCACAACTGGACTTGACATTATTTATGCAAATAGATATTTTTGCTGCTTAGCTGGCGATGGACCTCAGTGAGCGGAGGAGCTGTTCTTTTCCCACACGGCGTAGTTGTACCCAGAAGCAACGACGCGGAAGTCTGAAGGAGACGGGGTGAAGTTTCCTAGATCATCCTTCGGCCCGATCTTCATCACAATCTTTTCGTCAATGGCTGCCATGTACAGGTCGCTCTCCGCAGTTATAATTCTGCAATTGCTGTTAGCATTTATGTTATTTCTCTTGCGTATTGCAGTCAGGATTTTAATTTCATTTTTCAACCCGTTCACGAAATGATCATAAAACTGCACATTAAAAAACAACGTTATCAATATTTAACTAAACTAAATATCCACCTTAATTAGTCGCAAAAAATGCAAGGAAAGAGTATAGAAGATTATTACAATGGTCGGAATGCCGGGGTGAGTCAGAATGTAGGTGTAGCCCTGTACCAGTTTATCAGTGGGGAAGGGCGATATGTTCTGGGGGGGACCGGTGTCGTGATTTTCAATGAAGGTGACCGCCTTCTGGGGCAACAAGCCGATCATGCCAGCGGGTTTTCCGTCGGAATCCTTTAGGCGCGAGAGGTCATTGGATTGAAATGCCTCCTGAAGGATCCCTCTGGTAGGAAAATCGAAAGCGAAGGCGCGGTCACCCGTTGAGTGCACCCAATCCACCACTTTTTGGCGATCTTCGTCCCACATCTCCCCAACTGCGAAATTGGGTGTGGTGTTTTGTATATAGCCGCCCACCAGGTTTGCGGCGTAGCCCTTGACGTAGTCGAACCTCCAGCCATCAAATCCGACATTGGACTTGAGCCAATTCATCCACTCCGACAAATCTTGCTGTATCTTGGGATTGGTGTGGTCCACGTCCGGGGCGTACTTGAAGTCCCCTCCGGTGTCCGCCTGGCCGGAGCCGCACGGATATGGCTGGTCATTCACGGTGACCGCCCAGGGTCCCCAGTCCAGAGTACCGTCCCCCTTCCCGCCCTCAAACACGCACCAATATCCTTTATCGTCCTGCTTCGTCCCGTTCCGATGGTTTATCACGATGTCGCCCATAATCGCAATTCCCTTTTGGTGGAACGCATTCACGGCATCCTTTAGTTGTTGCTCGCTCCCGTAGGACGAGTCTAAATCATAGAGCTTCGCTGGCAAATAACCTAATTCACCACAAAACACAAACAAATTTCGATTGGAATTCGTAACTTTTATCATACTTCCATCACAACTCTCATCTGCCCCGTGGGCTCTCTCAATGGTAAGTTACCTCGAAAAAACCATGAAACCCACCAAATCCCTATACATACCTTGAGGGGCGCCGGATTGTGAGGGCGGCGGAAACCAGACGTACGTAATGCCGGCGTCCGCTGCATCGTCTACAATTCCCTTCAATACGTTATACCAAGGAGTAGAACTCTGGGCTGAATCCCAATTGAAGCCCTGGAAAGGTTAGCATATGAAGACCAGCCCATCATTTGGAGTCCAACAAAAACCATAGGACATGCAATTCTAAATACGCAGCGGTAGCATAATTAACATCAGTCCTTCCTGCCTAACAATTCATGAATGAAAGAGTGAATGTGATTTCACCTGAAGTAAGAGGGTATTCAGAGGAGGCGTTGTAGCTTCTGCTTGTGCAGGAGAGGCTGCATTGACTATGATGCAGGAGAACCATAACAATAAAGACAGCGATCGAAACTTGGCCATTCTATTCTAATCTGCTGTGGTGATCTAACTTGAAGGGGCAGGGCATCCTTATATCGATGGCTGATTTTCTGAATATTTGACCATCAGAAAATTATAGTCGTGGTCAATTATTTGACTACTGCCATATCTATAATATTTTCGAAATCAACCATCGAGATAAGCTTTTATTCTACTTTGTGTGGATTAGTCAAGTCACTTTTGTGTGTATTGGACGACTGAACGCAATATCAAGTCACTTTTGTTTTCTCCAGCGACTTTTCCACACAAAAAATTGTGGACACAAATTTGTGTGGATTAGACTAACAACGCAATATCAAGTCAATTTTGTTTTGTCTAACGACTTTTTCACATACGATATGTGAAAAGGTTTTTTTTAATTTCTCCTTCATTCATATTCATGTATTTCACACCTTATCTCACTAATTTTTTGGGTGGAGTTTAAAATTTTTATTAAGTCTTTTTCATATGTGAATAATTTCTTTTTGATTTCTCCTCCATTCATATCCATGTATCTCACACCCTATTTCACTGATTTATTGGGTGGAGTTTAAACTTTTTATTCAAACCTGTTTGGTATGTGAAAAGTTTCCTTTTCTGATTTCTCCTTCATTCATATCCCTATATCTCACACCCTATCTCACTGAGTTTTTTTGGGTGGAGTTTAGGCATTTTATTCCTATGTGAAAAGTTTCCTTTTGTGATTTCTCCTCTATTTATATCCATTTATTTCACACCCAATCTCACTGATTTTTTGGGTGGAGTTTAAACTTTTTATTCTCAATCTTTTTTGTATGTGAAAAATTTCCTTTTGGGATTTCTCCTCCATTTATATCCATGTATCTCACACCCTATCTCACTGATTTTTTGGGTGGAGTTTAAACTTTTTATTTAAGTCTCTTTTGTATGTGAAAAGTTTCCTTTTGTGATTTCTGCTACATTCATATCCATGTATTTCACACCTTATCTCACTGATTTTTTGGGTGGAGTTTAAACATTTTATTCTTCTGTTTCCTATAATTTTCAATATAGTTAATGATAATTATATTTATTTATTTAAATTCTATTTTTTTGAAAATGTTTTTAACACATTAAAAGTATTGGAACAATATTATTATATTAATAAAATAATTATATATTAATATTATAATATTATTTTTTATTTTTTAAAATTAATGGTATTAATCATATGTGAAAGGTGGAAAATAATATCAATCAATATATATCAACTACTTTATTAATATGGTTATGCTAACTGATACCCATGGGTATACCAAAGATGAACTTTCTAATAGATACCTAGTATGTGTTCTTAAGTTTTACTCCATTTTCGTTAAAAACTAATGATTATTATTTAATAAATAATAATGCTCAAACATATTTTCTTTGTTGATTTAACACATTAAAATTGTCATAGAATCCTATTATGACATGAACGTTTATGATATTTTTCTACCATCATTGTCATTTTCAAGCGTCGATTTTATACCAAATCATATGTAAAACAACTATTAAATTAAATTTTGGTGATCGCGGATGTCAAACATCTATTAAATTAATTTTTTTACGTCCCCTGTTCATATTTATTTATCACATTTCCCGTGAAGCCCATGAAC
Source organism: Pinus taeda (assembly GCA_000404065.3). Lineage (NCBI taxonomy): Eukaryota > Viridiplantae > Streptophyta > Pinopsida > Pinales > Pinaceae > Pinus > Pinus taeda. The sequence continues at coordinate 151,333 of APFE030092055.1, forward strand.
CGAAGTGAAAGTGGCGAATGTAAAACAATTATTAAATTAAATTTCGGTCACCATGGATGTCAAACATCTATTAAATTAATTTTTTTATGTCCCTTATTCATATTTCTTTGCGAGATTTCCTGTGAAGCCCATGAGTCAGAGTGAAAATGGCGATGAGCGGGAGCATTTGTATGTTTCAGATTAGTGTTGGATTGCTGAAATCAGGATCAAAATTATTGGATCTGCTTATAGTCGTTACTTTGGAACGCATATATATTTGAGAATTCATTTTAAACTAGATCTTCAGTTGGGTTATCCTTTCAATTTGAAGTAGGTTTCTGCCAAATCTCGCTGAGCTCCACCTTCGAGAGTAATTGTTTGTTTTTTTTTTTGAGAAATTTTTGCTATTGCTCTAGACGAAAGATGCTTATTTTTCTAGGTATCAAATCTTTGAACTTCAAATACAATTTCTATGATTGGGTTCATCTAGGGTTTGGTCACAGCAGTGAAGTGGTAAAGTTGTTAGTCACAGCCACTCATCACCAGGAGCTTGGTGGTTAGCACCTAGGCATTTATTAGATTGTCGAGTGAGACCTGAACTACACACAACACAACGATGAGTGGCAAGTAGTGAGCGGCTCACGTGGTAGGATAAGTGGCACGTCCACATAGATGTCAGGTGGTATTGACATGGATGTCATGTGGTTGGTATACGTGGCTCAAGTGATGACGTAAGAACTTGAGGAGCTTATATGTGGCATGTAGATTCAACATTTTTTGTAGGTCAAGTGGAAGTTTGGTGAGTGACATGTGGCAGCTACATGTCAATAGGGACATCTAACAAGATTTGATTACTCTTATAGCATGACATGGAGAACATGTGGCAAGCCTTAGGATTCGTGCCAAGAGGTTTTTTTGTAAGGCCTTGCAATGTTAATTGATTTTGGAGAAACAATGGGCTTGAAAGTTGTCGATCATCACTTGTTGCCTTGATACAAGAAATGTGCATCAAAGATGAACACCATCCAACAACAAAGTGATGAGTGGTTAGGCATCAGACAAATTTAGGTTTATTAAGTTTAGCAGTGTATTACGATGATTCCATCAATTGGATCACCACTAGAGAGAATACAAGACTCAAAGTTCAGGCGGTGAGCAATGAGAAGCAAGGCAATAGTCACAACCCCTAGTTGTAGGAGCTAGCGAGTGAGCACTAAAGGGCTTATTAGCATATCGACGATTGGAAGTCAAAGCAACAAGAAGTGTAGGCAAGTGTCGACAAAGTGGTGATTGATAAGTAGTGAGCAGTATTTAAGTCTACAGTCACACCCCAGGTTACAAGGGGCTTATAGTTTGAATGCTTAAAGACTAAGTGCATATGTCATTGGGCCATCAAGCTACAATAGTGTTGGAGAGAAGAGATGATAAAACCACCTGAAATCTGACATAAAGGTTAAGGTTGTGGTTCCCATCATCAGCCTTGAGGAGCCAACGTTAAGCACTCAAGGAAGCCACAACAATTGGTTTAGGTGACATTGAATTAGTGAAGAGATATGAACAAGGAGGTAGCCAAGATTAAGGCCGGATATAAGGGAGATTCGGTTGTTTATATAGTTAAAAATAATTTCCACAGGTGAAACCATGGATTAATACCTATGGTAATAAGAAGGATCAAGTATATATAAAACAAAATAATGATGGAACAAGTTTCTCATGTGGAGAAAAGTGAAGTGACAAAGAGATTAGAAAGAAGAAGAGAGAGTGAACATAGTATTGTACATAATGAGATCCATGTGAATGTATGAGAGAAATAGAAATGATGGTAGGTACTAGCAAAGTTATTTGTTAAGAAACAACAACTGTTGATATAGGCATAGGGTAGGACAAAGAAGGAGAAGAATAGAAAACCAAGCAGAGTTTCATAAACAACATTCAATTTAAAGATAAAGAGGGGAGTGGTGTTCCCCGTAGGTGGGTGCTTAGTAAACATTGGGGATCAATTTTTCCACTAGAATGGAGCTTGCAAAAGAAGAAAGGGGATAATAAATCTTACAAGTGGGTACTTTCAAATTTCATGACTGTAGGTGGGTGCTTGAAATCGTTATTTTAAAGAAAAAAAAATTGTGGTTTTCTCCCTTTATTGGTTTCCACGTTGAATATATGGTGTCTCTTACGTATGTTTAATTATTTGATACTTTTCTGTTAGATTCATAAACAAAATAACTAACAACGAGTTAAGTGAAAATTTATTTTGAGATACTTGAATATTGATTCACCACCCTCTCTATATTGAAAAATTAGTATTAGAGCAAGGTTCCTTCAGTAACATCTTAATTCTTGGAGGGAGGATCTTATACAAAATGGCTAGTCAAGATGATGTCTTTTCAAGCATACCTCCACTATTTAATGGGACAAATTTTACCTCCTAGAAAATTAGAAAGAAAACCTATCTAATATCACTTGACATGGACATTTGACAAGTTGTAGGGAGTGGCTATCAGAACCAAGAAACTCCTCCAATAGATAAGGCTAGTAAGAAAATGTATGAAAGCAATGTAAGGCTGTCAGTGCATTATTTGGGTGGACTTGCACCATCATAATTTGTTAATGTAGTGTAGTTCGAGATAGCCAAGGAAATGTTGGATAAACTTGTGAATAGTTATGAAGGGGACACCAAGGTCAAAAATGTAAAACTACAAACATACAGGATAAAATATGAAAATCTAAATATGAATGAGGATGAGAGCATAGGAAGTTTATTTCTTTGAATGGATGAGATAGTAAACACCATAAAAGGACTAGGTGATAAAATCAAAGATTCTACAATAGTCCAAAAAGTGTTATGATTTCTTACTGCTAGGTTTGATGTCAAAGTCTCAACAAATGAAGAAATGCATGACTTAAACCTTGCCCTTGGAGAATCTTCATGAAATACATAAAAAAATATAAAATGAGAACGAAAAGAGATCAACCAAAACTTAGATAAGTTTCTTTTAAAGTATCAAGCAAGTCAAAGAAATATCAATACCAAGACAACTCCAACTACGTTTCAGACAAAGAGGAAGCGGACTTTGTTAGAGGACTACAAAAGGGAACTGGAAAATACAAAGGTATGTTACCATTCAAATGTTTTCAATGTGATAGAATAGAGAACTTTGCCTCCGAATGTCCTTATAGAGAAACTAATAATGCCAAAAAAAATAAGAAAGAGGAAAGGAAACATCTAAGAAAAGTCCCAAGAAGAAGATTTATAAAAGGAAAAGTTTGTATTCATAAGAAGATAGTTGCAACTCATGAGAAGATGAAATAGTTTATGAATCTAACTCAAATCTTGATGAGAAGCTTCTTATGGCACTTGAAATTCAAATATCTAGTATAGAGAAAACTGAATCAGAAGAATTTGAAGCAGTTGTTGACATGGAAAGTGAACTTCTAAGTGCATTAGTCAAAATAGATAGGCTCAGAAGAATAAACAAAAACCAGAAAGAAGATATATGAGCTTATGAAGATGAAGAGAATAACACGGGTGGAAAAATGGTGCTTTTAAGAGTTCATTTAGAATAAGCCAAAGGAGTGGAGGAAGTCTCAGTGAAATAATTACAAGAGAAAGAGAGATATTGCGATAAATTGGAATCAGAAATTGTGTCGTTGAGAAAGGACCTTGAGAAGTCTAAGACATAGTTGGATCTGAACTTAAATTTTGTAAATGGATTAGAAACATTAGATAAGATTATAAACAATCATTTCTCTCGATTAATTAAATTAGGGTTTGGGTAGTGAAACATTAGAACATGTAAAAGGATATTTAGACTGCAAAACATCAAAATTTGAGGGTCCAAAAAGCTATGTTAATGTTCAAAATACATCAAGAAAGTCTCAATTTTGATTTTTCCTTGATTAAATTAAGAAAATTCAAAATTCCACATATGTAAACAACTTGGAGGAGTTAATCGAGGTGACATGGCTATTTTCACTAAGTTAAAAACACTCAATTCGATTTAATGAGTTGAAGTCTCAATGTTATGTAATCAACTGACAAAAATATAGATTAACGACTTGAAAATTATCCTCTTCAAGGGGGAAACCTCCTTTACATTACATAAATGAAAAATTCTTGGCTGATAAAAATGAAAAGACCTCCTTTGTATACATAGGAGTCTAAGGGGTCACTATATAATTAGAGCCTACATAAAAATAATAATGTAAGGGCACAACAATAACAATAGTGGGCTTCTATGGGGCAGAACGATAACAATATGGTGGCTACATGGGCACAACAATAAAAATAAGGTGGATACGCTAGCATTATAAGGTCCTAACATGCCCCTTTCCTTCAAAAAAATGTTTTCCACAACGCTTGAGTAGTTCTATATGCTTTTGTATAAAATTCTCATCCTCTCATGTGGAATGTTCAGCGGGTAAGTTCTTTCACTTAATGAGATACACTGAAATTGATCGATTTTGTAGTTATCGGGTTCTTTTTTCCATGATTGCTTCAATCTCAAATATGATTTTTCCTTCTTCATTAAGTTCTAGTAACACTTTTTGAACTAGAAGCTTGTCACCAATAATCTTCTTTAAGCATGAAACATGGAAAACTGGGTGTACTTGGGAAGATGTAGGTAGCTCCAATTTGTATGCCATAATACCAATATTTTGCAACACCTTATAAGGACTTTAGTACTTGGGTGATAATTTATTTTCATTCTTAGCTTGCTTGAGAGACATTTTTTTTGTATTGTTGTAGCCGTAAAAATACCCAGTCACCTACATCAAAATGTCTTTCACTGCGGAGTTGATTTTCCCATTGTTTCATTCGATTTTTCACCTAAAGTTATCCTTTAAGAGTTAGAGAACTTGTTGTTGATGCTCGATGTGATATTCCACTGCTTGAACCTTAGAATTTTCTCCTAAAGATGATGCGATGGATGGTGGATGACATCCATAAAGTGCCATAAATGGGGTCATTTTTGCTATAATATGGAAGGAATTGGTATACCACCATTTAACGATAGATAACCACTTGACCCATTGTGTTTGTTTATTAGATACAAAGAAATGAAGATATCCTTCCAAACATTTGTTCACTATCTCAGTTTTCCCATCAGATTGAGGATGATAAGATGAGATATGAGCCAATTGAGTACAAAGACAAGAAAATAATTATGTCCAAAAATTTCCAGTGAAAATAGAATCTCTGTCACTTACTATAACCTTTGAGCAAAGTTATTGATCAAGTGAGAACTATTACCTGAAAATGAGAACTCTAGCCAAAAAGCCCCAAAAGAACATGAAAAAATACGCCGAAAACAAAAAGTGTTGATGCTAAAATAAATTTTTATCTTTTCTTCGGGGTAACTTTTCAACATTTTTTTAAAATGGCAGCAAAAACCAATTTTTTGGTGCAAAAGACACCATGAAACTGAAAAGTGTTGATGTTGGAATAACATATTTTTTTCTTTTTTTTTTTTTCAAGGTAAACTTTCAACATTTTTTAATAATGACGTTAAAAATAAAATATCATGGCTCCGAAAAACTTTAAATTTCCAACAATTTTCAAGCATGACATTAAAGATAAAATATCATGTTTTTGAAAAGCCTTGAAATTCTGACAATTTTTAGGAATGACATTAAATGTAAAAGGAGTTATCTTTAGTGCAACTTTTCGAACTTTCCGATGCTGGAATCTGACAGAAACATTTGAGGTGAAATCTTGATTTGTGTTATTTAAACTATTTTTTTGACTATATATATGGATTCAACACCCTTAAAAACCCCTAGGGCACTTTGATTGTGCAGTGATTACCATCAAGCTTGTGATTTCTCTAAATTTCTACTGGATTTTAGAGAAATTAGACAGGAAATGCCCATCGGAAAAGCTTCCAAAATGTCTCACTAAAGACAACTTCAATATAAAATATCACGTCTTCGAAAAACCTTAAAATTCCAAAAAAATTTAGGCATGGTGCTAAAGAAAAAATACTTATAATTGTTTGCAACCATATCATTAAAGATAAAATATCATGACTTAGAAAAACATTAAAATCTTGACAATTTTTCGACCATGGAATTAAAACAAAAGATTATGACTACAAAAAAATTTCAGGTTTTCAAAATATTTCAAGCATGACATTATGGAAAAAAATTATGACTAAAAAAACTTTAAAAATAAACACCTAAATGAAAGAGTTATTATACCAAGAGTAATTTCTTTTAAAATGCTAAATGTATAGTGATTTTAAAATCTTAGCCTAAGACAACTTGATACATTGCAACAAAAAATTTAAAATCAACCATCAAATTGGCACACAGTGTATGTGAACTCGACCCATTGTAATGAAAACTTAAAGACCAACCATGAAACTGACACATTGTGGGGGCAGACTCGATTCATTATAATGAAAATTTCAAAATCAACTATCAAATTGCACATAATGGGATCAGGTTTCTAATCGAGCATTTACTCGAACCCTGTAGAGAAAAATAATAAT
>APFE030092055.1:165140-177931 GCA_000404065.3 Pinus taeda
ATTATACTAAAAAAAAAAGTGTCCCTTGTCCATTCCCTCCTTGCCCACCCCTACGGCCCAATTGGCTCAGCGGTGGTAGGGTTGATTCTGGGGGTGGCAGGGTCGATTCCGGGAATTGGCCCTACCACCCCTGGTGTGACACTCCTATCTTGGTGATGGTCTTTCAACCGTACATAGGCAGGTGTGGCACAGCTACCTAGTTTCTTCTCACCAATACTTATGAGTACGAGCTATGCCTAACGTTCAACACTTTGTTACTTTTCTTTACTTCTACTAAGCCTTCATCATTTACACAGCGAAATAACATTTACATCATCATCATCATACCATAAATATGCAAAGCAGAATTACTTTCTTTTAATGGGAGGGGCAACTCCCAGATTAAAGTCTGCCCAATAATAATAATTTAGTCTTTTTACAAGTACAAAATTGCTAGGAAACTCCAAAATTCACCTTAGCAAGCTTTCCAGCTTTCACCAGTTTCAACATGGTCGTGTCAGGTCACCCACCTAACGATGTCGAGTCGTCGTTCGTTCAATAGCACCCGCTTTCTGCCTTCTTTTAGGGCTTCCCACATTCATTTTGTGTCATACAACTCGTCACATTGGGCAGAGGCACCCACCCTGTCAAGGTCGGGTCACCCTTCGTAGGTTGTCACAACTCGACACCCTCCGCAGCTCCTTGCACTAGGCAAAATTTCCCATAGCTTGTCCATAACTCATCATAACTCAACACCCTCTACAGCTCGTCGTGCCAGGAAAGGGCGCCCAATTCATCGGTTCACCCTTTGTAGCTCATTGTGCCTAGCAGAGGCACTCACCTCGCCAGGTCAGCTTCAGCATCTCATCCATAGTTCATTGGTTCACCCACTGTGCAGACCTTCCTATGGCCACCATTTAGCTTGCCTGTCCGCCCACTGTGCAGACCTGCCCAATCACGACACTGTCTACCTAAAACCTGTAAGTGATTTCTCCTTCCTCTACTCGGTATTGTGTCCCTCGGCCTGCCTACACCTTTCCTTCACTTCAATTTCTTCTCACCTTGCTCGCCCAAGTGTTAGCTCAATGCTTTATGCTTGGAGTTTGATGCCTCCTTCTCCCAAGTTTCCATCTCCAATATATATGCATCCTCCATGTGTTACGGTGGGTCGGCTTACCCAGACCGACCATATAAATCGCACATGAGAATAACAAAATAACATGTCAGCCAACCAACTCATCCACTTTTGTACGTCAGCTTGCCCAAGGTGTCCAACTCCACACATCGAACCACCAACTCGTCAGTTTTTTCACACTCCCTATAACTCGTCATGCATGCACCCATACTTAGCCGATTTTCCACATCTCTTTTTTTCGACTCTCCAGGTATCTTGTAGCACCGTTGCACAACTCATCGTCGCAAATTTGACTCGTCGCACATAGCCGAAGTTTGTCTTCCACCGCTGCCCATTACATATGATCACACTCAACTTGTGGTTGTGACATACTCCCCCACTTTAAATGGTTGTCATCCTCGACAGCTCCATCATACATCATCACAAATTGTCACCAGCTCCAACATCTACAAAATGTCCATTCTGCCCATCTCTGCTCCATCATCGCATAAACCACCAAGGTTCATGATTTCATGAACTGGAAGTCTCCTGAATCCATGACCATCAACCACATCTATCGCAATCTCACATGTTTCCATATCATGGAAAGTTGGTCCCTCCAACTCGACTACATGCCATCGGTGCAACATATATTGTGTCTGACCCCATCATGTATCATAATCATGTGAATCACTACATAATAATCCATCCAACATAATGTCTCAATCATAACTAAGACATCTATCTGACACAAACATGGTGCATTACATGCCCCCATGTCATCGAACTAGTTGGGTAGCTAATCCAACTATAGTGCTCAACCCGTGAGAATGAACCTGCCCATGTCACCATTGATTTTTTCTCAGAATCCTATCACAATCTCAACTCGATCAAGAATCCATCTCCAAGTGTAAATAAGCCATGCTCAAGTCCATGACATAGTCCATCGTCTCATCTACAACATGTTTCCCATGATGCTAATGTCAATGTGTTTTCATACAGTTGCATTCATCCAAGCATCATACCCCCATCAAGAAAAGAAGCCTCATCTCCAAGGCCCCCTTGTAAGGGTCGTGCAATCCTCCTGAATACCAAGGAATTGCACACGACTATCCTCCAAGGTCTATCTATAAAGAAGCGCCAGGAATTTTCCTCCCTAGCTCTCATCCACCCATATATCCAATTGACACCACCTCCTCAAATACTTGTGCACAACTTCAACCTCCTCATGTGTACAACCAAGCTTCTCAAGCTTGTCTCTCGTCAACTGAAAGTCATATATGCCCATGGCAGACCTATAAAAATCCACTATTCCAATTGGATCTCTACCTGCATAATATTCCCCAGCCACTACTTTAGAAGAAGTATTCTAACTTCCTTCATCAGTAACTCCATGCTGAATCTCCTTCATAAAAGATGCACCTTTCAAGTGTCTCAATATGTGTGAAACTGCTTTTCCACCCTCATCTTTCCTTCTAGCTCTCGCAACAAAGTAAAATATCTTCCTCTCCTTCATTTTTTGAGTCATGCATCCGAGTCCCATTTTCTCCAAATAATTGTGCTTCACATTCTGATCCTTTGGATATAAAGCCATCGAAGAAATCCTTGGTCTATATCCCAAGCAACTCCTCTTATTCATCAGAACCATCATAGTTTTTCCTCCAGCTATAATCAAGAGAATGTCTCAGTCCATCATTGGTATGGCTTATGCAGCTTTGAGAAAATCCTACCTTAGCACCATAGTATAATCATCCAAGTCGATCACCCTCAAGTCCATCTTCCCAAGCCATGAACCCACTCTCACCTGAGTGCCCTTCAAAACACATGTCACAACTTTCATGGTAGAGTTCACTGCTTTGAAAGCACGTGTCTCTTTCCTCACTTCAGATTTCTTCCTAGGAGATGTTGTTGCTTTCCTGCTAAGGAAGCTATGAGTAGTCCCTGTGTCAACCAATGCAACAAACTTCTTTCCATGTATGGTTACCTGCACAAAACTTAGCCTTAAGGCATCGTCATCCTCTCTAGGCTTCATCTTGCATCTTATCTTTCCAACCTTCTTTAATAACTTGACCTCAGACGAGTCTTTCAACTTAGGTTTTGATTTTACTTCCTTCTTAAGGTACCTCAATTCCCTGTTCGGTCCACCTAAGCAACTTAATCCTGGCTTAGCTTGAGCTCCATCAAGCTTCTCCTCCATCGCTTTCTGCTTAAGTGCACCTACTTGGCACACATTTAATTCTTCTGCTTGAAGTGATCCAATCATTCGAACATCTTCCTTCATGGCTTGATGATAGTCCCCAAGCCTGTCAATGTAATGGAGTTCATATTGCTTTATAACAACGGGCTTTCGACCAAGAAAATCCCTTAATTTCATCCTCAACTCCCTTGACTTTCACCTACAACATGGTGCTTTTCTCCCTTAGTCGAACTCACTCATCCATGAGTTCTTGGAGTCTTCCATCACCTTGTCATATCTTCTCATCAAGTGCATCAAGTTCAACACTCTTTCCATGAAGATTACCCAAGTCCTTTTGCATGTCCACTATCTTGTCCCCCATGTGTATCAAGATTTCCCACTCTCGCATAAGTGCTTGATAGCATTTCTGCATTTCTCCTTTCCAATAATCTGTCATGTCTTCAAGTGTTTGAAATCCTCTTTTGACCATCTTCATTTGTTCAGCAAGTCTCCAACACCTGCTTTACCCTCAATGGTCATCAAGCTTCTAAACCCAATACCAACTTCTACCAAAAGATATCAACTGTCACGAAATGTTCACTTCAATCTCCAAATCGTTCAAAGCTCTTGGAATCTGGAGCTTTGGTACCATCTGTCATGCCCCTATCCTCGTGGTTGTCTTTCAACAATACATAGGCAAGTGTGGCACGTCTACCCACTTTCTTTTCAGCAATACTTATGAGTACGGACTACACCTAACATTCAACACTTAGTTATTTTTATTTACTTCTACTAAGCATTCGTCATTTACACAGTGGAATAACTTTTGCATCATCATCATCATATCATAAATGTGCAAAGCGGAATTACTTTATTTTAATGGGAATGGCAACTCCCATATTAGAGTCTTCCCAATAATAATAATTCATTCTTTTTACAAGTACAACCTTGCTAGGAAACTCCAAATTTCACCTTAGCAAGCTTTCCAGTTTTCAGCAGTTTCAACTTGGTCTTGCCAGGTCACCCACCTCATAGGGTCGGGTGGTCCTTTGTTCACCAACGCCCACTTTCTCCTTATGTTCAGGACTACCCACATCAGTGTCATGTTGTCCAACTCATCACACCAGGGAGAGGAACCCCCCCCGCCGAGTCAGGTCGCCCTCCACAACTCGTCGCACTAGGCAGACTTTCCCACAGCGTGTTTGTAACTCATCACAACTCAGTGCCCTTCGTAGCTTGTTGCACAGGGCGTACTTGCCCATAGCTCATCCGCAAATCGTCATAACTCGAAGTCCTCCACAACTCAGCACGCTGGGCAGGAGCGCCCAATTTGCTAAGTCACCCTCCGCAACTCGTCACGCTTAGCAGAGGTGCCCACCTCGCCAGGTCGCCTTCCATAGTTTACTAGTTCACCCACCGTGTAGACCCACCCAACCACAGAACTGTCTAATTGAAACTTGTAACTCATTTCTCCTTCATTGAATTGGTACTATGACCCTTATTTTGCTTACACCTTACCTTCGCTTCAATTGCTTCTCACCTTGCTTGTCAAAGTGTTAGTTCAATGCTTTATTCTTCAAGTTCTATGCCTCCTTCTCCCAAGTCAGCATCTCCATTATATATGCATCCTCCATGTTGTATGGTGCGTCAACCTACGCAGGATGACCATACAAATCACACATGATAATACCAAAATAATACGTCGGCCAACCAACTTGTCCACCTCCACAAGTCGACTCGCCCAGGGTGTCCAACTCCACAAGTTGGCCCACCATCTTGTTGGTTTTTCGACATTCCCTATAACTTGTCGTGTGTGCGCCCATACTTAGCCGATTTTCCACATCTTGGTTTTTTTACTCTCCAAGTAGCTCATCACAACATTGCACAACTCGTCATCATACAACTCATCGTCGCACACTTTCTAGGCCGCGTTTAACTGAATGCACCCGCTCTTCATTGAAAGTTGACTCATCACACATAACTGAAATTTGTCACCCACCGTTGCCCATCACATATGACTGCACTAAGCTCGTGGTCGTGACACCTGGCGTCAGGCCCCCGAGTCATCACTGCCACCCTTGGGCAATTCGGGCGCCCAACATGGGCGCGTTTAACTGAAGAGTGTTAGGCGCGCCCATGTGCGATGGGTGGGCACACCCCGAAACATGGGACGGAGAAGAGACAACACGACCGGTAAACGACATGATGGACACGTTTAACCAAGAATGTGGAAAATCGGCTAAGTGTTCGATGAGGTGCGGCCGAGAGTTTATAGGGCGATGACCTAGTTGATTTAGCGGGCCGATGTTACATGAAGGGGTGCGACATGGTACAAGTGTGGGTCAGGTCAGAGTAGGTCGAGCTCCTCCAACGTGTTGGAATCCATATAAACAAGTGAGCTTTGATGGTGGAGAGAAATCAACCAAGAAAAATCAGACATCTAAGGATCCAAAGTTCAAAGCGGAGATGAGCCCACAAGTTGGGCAGAATTAAACGCAAAAAAGGTGAACATGTCGGGTGGGCCACTAGCTGGGTGAATCACAAACCCACTACTGCTGAACGGGTGTTCGTGTGGGGAGTGTAGAACAGAGCCAGGCAGGTTGAATGTAGAGCACAGGCGGCTGGACAAAGGTGCATGCAGAGCTGAAAGACAGGTGTCGGGTGGGATGAACGACGAGTGTTGTGTGGAGTTGAACAGGCAGAGTGTGTGAGCTGTGGTCGGATCGTGCAGCAGGGCTTGAAGACTGACCTGCAATGCAGCTAGTTTTTTTTAATCTTATGAAACTGGGTTGAGGCACAGCCTCCCCGATGATTGTAAATTTAAACAGAAAATTATATGAAGTATTATAATTGAAGATTTGATGTGTCTCTTGCATAATTGAATGTTGTAGTTGTTTGTTATTTTATTCTGCACATAACTATTAAATAAGAATGAATGAAGTAATAAGTAAGCGTAGTTCGGGTAATGAAAAAAGATAAGTGGAGTCATTTAGCTGGTGTTGCACGTAACTAAGTCAGGAAAAATGAATTGGGGCCATGACACTTAGGCCAGCAGACGACCCTATGCAATCAGGTCAATTTCAGAAATTGAGCTAGGCTATCCAATGGGAATTTTTTTATTTTTATTTTAATTTAAATTTTTTAAATTTTATTTTTTAAAATTTTTAACTTTTAATTTTTTTTATTGTCTCTTAATTAATTAATTTATAATACCTTATTTTTCCTTAATTTATATGTTCTTTTGAAATATTTTCTTTTTATTTATTTCTTTTAGCAATTTTTTGTATTTGTATTTTTGTTGTTATATTTATATTTTTATTTAAAGTTTTATTTTTAATTTTTTATTTTTATTTATTTATTTTTCTTTTTTAGAAATTTGAATTTTTTTGTCATGTTTTTCTTACCAACATGAAAATTACGACATTTAAAAAAAATATCCACACTTAATACATTAGAAAATTTAAAGTGTAAAAATAAGCACTCTAAACAAGAAGGGTTGATGTTGTGTCAACACTTTTCAAAATCAGGATGAAAATCACTAACATTTTTAGAACAATGTTTATACTTGATACATAAAAAAATTTAAAAGTGCCAAAAATAAACCCTCTAAAAATATGTGTTGATGTTCCATCAACACTTTTCAAAATCAGCATGAAAATAACTAACATTTTAAAAAAATGTTCATATTTGATACATAAGAAAATTCAAAGTGTCAAAAATATGCTCCAAAAAAAAAGGTGTATCCTAAATAGGCGTATTTTGAATAACCAGTTTCCAAAGCCAAGTTATTTTTTTGCTAACTAAAAAATACGGGTAATTAGTAATTTTCTCGTTTGATCACTCACTATGTTTTTGGATTTCCATGAATATTTTGAATTGTTTCCATAAATGTAGTAATAATTGTATTAGCTTTAAAAGGATGAAATAATGCAAAAAAATGTGCATACTTGGTTAGTCTATCAACTACCAACATGATGACACTCTTTCCTTGAGACTTGGGTAAACTTGTGATAAAATACATTAAGACCTCCTCCCAACGCTAACTTGGAATGGGTAAAGGTTGTAACAGACTCGAGGTCATATTACACAAGTTCATGTCATAGTGAGCTTAGTCACATATTTGTATTTCTAACTATGAATAAAATCAATGAACTACAACATTCTAGCATTCATTTTATTTATGAATATGCAAAACATTACACCAGCCATAAGTATACAAGAACATCAATATTTCTCAATAGTTAGTATCATTCCCCACACTTTCATGTTACATATCAAGCATTATTAATCATTCAATGCACAAGTTTGAACACAAGTAAATACACATATCTAACTAACTTCGATGAATGGAAACTAAGGGAGGGACTTCAACTCTCCACCCAACCATATGCCAACTACACTGGAATATTTCTTGCAGCTTCCCACCCCCAAGTTAGATTCAGAGTTTGAGGAGTTAAGTGCTCAAGGGAATTTCATAGTAATAAAAGTCAACTAGATGAGGAGAGAGTGCATTATCCGTGTGGTTTATCAACTCCCTCTTGCAATCAAGACCATAGTGACTCTTCTATATGTTTGAAATAGAGCACATGGATTCACCCTAGGCTCTGTGAAGTTCTACTCAATCCAGGAGTATGATCTCACTCTAAAGGTGGTTTATCTTCAGTTGCCTCTTCGTAATTTTGGAAAATGATTATAATGGCTTGCTCACCAATGGTGATGGAGTAGATAGTAGCTTGAGTGATCTTCTCATAAATGGAGATCATGATTCCAGGTCAACATCATTAGGTAATAGGTCTAATGATGAGTGTGGCTAGGCCACATTGTTTTAAAAGCAAGCCATGACTAAGCATTTCTCTCTAGCCCCATTGTCTGATGAAGAGAGCCTCAAGACCTTAGCATTGCACAAGTCTCCCAAAGGAGACATTATATGGTCTAGAGTTTGAATCCTAATGAGGAAGGGGAAGAGCCATTAGGAGGAGAAGATAACATGGATGAAAAGAGCATAGGTGGTGGGTCTACATTCTTTTCTCCTTTAAGTGTAGGGTTAAACTAGCATCGAGTCATGATGAACTACACTACATAATTCTTCTAAGCTTAGAGTTTCCATGGAAAAGGTACTACATCTAACTTCAAGCTTGAACAAATGAGGATTTGATGCACTTGGAGAAGGCATCATTACACATCTTGCATCTACTAGGAATCAACGTTGGTCTTTGATCTCTGACATAAACAGTTCTATTGGAATGGCACAACTCCAAACTATTTTTTGACTATAGGGGAACATGAGATTATTTTCATCAATTCACCTTCAAAATAAAGATATTAGTGACTTGCAAACAATTTTTCTTTTGTAATATTACTAGTTAAATTTTAATATAAATGGGTGAATTTTCAATAGAAGTTGGTACCCTTATTGAGTTTTCTATACATAGAATCAAATATTTTTATCTTCATCCTTATGAACATTGTCGAAATATTTTCTTCTTCTCACCTTGTATTTGATAAGGGGGAGTAATATTAGTGATTGGCAATCAAACTTCAAGTTTCAAAGTCCTCCAATCCAACAAATGAATGATCCAACAAGCGAACAATGGAGTGAGACAATGATTCAGTGAGCGAACTATTTAGGGAGACAATGATCTAATGATTGGATTACCCATTGAAATGATGATCTAGTGAGCTAGTGAACAATCCTCTAGGACAACAATCTAGTGAGCCATTTATCTAATAGCAGATTTGATAATGTATATCAAATTAAGTTCAACAATCCAACAAATATAATATACAGATAGTAAAGAATTTTATATCAATCTATGCAACAAATTGGTAACTAAAAGATGATACATAAAATGATAAATTCATAATGCAAACACTTGTATTAAACGACGAAACCAAATAATGAAAATAGCAAACATGTAACCATAATTTAAAAAAAAAAAAACGATAATAAAAAACTATATCAATTAAGTTTTAACATTATTAATTTCATCTATCTAACTACGTATATGACCAAAAAACATTATAAATTTAATAAAACTATAACACTTACACATTACTTAATATCTAAAAAAAATCAAAATTTTGAAGTTCCTATTTCGAAATAGGGTTACAATAGGAATTTGAAATCTAAAACCCCATTAAATATAGGATTTTTGCAACATTAATACCCATCTTAATCATTCTATTGAAGAGTGTCGATGAGCAAGGAATTTTTTTAAATTATATTTGAAACACAATCACCATATGATGAATGATTTGCCCATGAAATTTCATCCCGAGCACAACTATCAATGTCACTGGGTGGCCTGCGTTAATTAAATAGTATTTGATTTGGTTTGAAAGTTATGTGAAATGACAATAATATTAATTTTCATTAACGTATAAGCATTCATAGAATTTTCAATTTTAGAAACATTTTTTAAAAGGGAATATTAATTTTATTAAAATAAAATATATAGTTTATAAAAATAAAAAATTAATTTTAATTAAAATTAAAATAATTTTTTTATACATTTATAAAAGGAAAATGATTGTAGTTTGAAAATAAAGAATATTAACAGGTATACCGAGTTTTTCGATCATTTAAATATTTAAAAAATTCCGAGATTCATGATAAGTAAAAAGACGATAACTGATTAATAAAGGTACCTCGGAATCTTGTTAAGAAGGTACATGGGAATATATGATATTTATTTATAAATTTGCGAAACACTCAACAATTGTTATCTAAATAGGTATGCTTGCCGCTTTATCTTAACGGTAATAATCTTCCAAAGAAATACATAATCTAGAATAACACTAATACAAGACTTCGCATTAACACAAGTTTTTCAATACCAACCAAAAACAATAAAAAAATTCTAATTAAAATGAGTGGTATAACCAATCACATAAATTACGCAGTTTCATAGCATGCACCTCATCTCTAACTTAGAAAAAAGTGGTGTAACCAATGACATAGATTATAAAATTCCACATCTTACAAAATATTCCCTAATAAACTTTAGGCTATGCATTAACTAGACTGGACTCAAAACCACTGTAACTTTGATTTTTTGGAAAAGTTTTAGACCTAAAAACTTGTTTTGCTAATTTTTTTTAGATCTATATTCTTTGCTTTGATAATTACATTTTATTGTTTCTATATTAAATTTATCTCATAACATCATTACATTATTTATATTTACACCATTATTCAACAATATATGTAATTGTGTAGAAAGAACAATATCATCATCTATGTAGCAGAACATAAAGGAACAATAGAAGAAAAACATTCACACATAGAGACACTAGAATTGATTGGAAACCAATGAAAAACTCATTATGGGGAAAATCATTTCAAATTCTTCTTCTTATTATATTGTTATTGAATGATTCAGAAAAAAAGAGTATAATGATCCATATATTCAACCATAAACCTATGCAACAAAATCAGTGAAACAACATCCATGAAATGAACCCAACAATGCTCATACTCAAAATCTTGATTTAGAAGCCTGTGATGAATTGTCCCTGTCTATGTTCAACGAGAAAAAACTTCGATCAAATAAAAAATGCAAGTTTAGGTTCCAGCCGCGGGGAGGAAGATGTGTGCGAGTGACTTAGAGCTTCCAGTCGCTCCCTTGAGTCTACAAGCTAACAACTACAGTCAAAATTTTTCTTTGAAAATCTAGCGACTATGACCCAAAACCCTAGAAACACGTGCAAGCTTCAGACCCTGAAATCCCAGACCTGTACCAATCAATCTCTGTGAACTTGCCTCAAACCTCTGTGAGGAAAACCAAAGAAGAGAATTAATAATGCCCCATAATTATTGTCCAAATGAGGTTCGGGTCACTTGTATTTATAGCCTTCCAAGGGTGTCCAATTTTCCTTAGGGTCGATCTGATCAAATATGAACATGTGGGCTTATAATTCAAAAATACACTTTCCCTTATCCATATTAAGCACTTCAATAGTCAAAATTGGTCCTCTCGAGAAAATGAATCTCATCCCGTGGTTGGAATTTGTCACTGAGCTACAAAATTAACATTCCCCCTCAGCTAGGGAGAAATTCCAACTGCATCACATAATCATCATAAATATCTTGTCATCAAATCATATCCAATCTCAAATATCATCATCAAATGTCATCATTGCTCATCCCTTGCTTATTCATGCTTATCTCTTGATTGTCCCTGTTAATATGATGAACAATATAGAATCTAAAAGAAGAAGAATTTGATATTGTATGGGAGCCCAATATACCACCCTTTATCCATCAAGGAATCACTGCTACCACCTGGAATCACTGCTAGTGGTGAGCCAAATGCTACTACTCAGGAAACATCAACACGGAGCCAATTCTATGACCCATTTCAACATTGGAGAGCCTATCTCAATCTGAAACAACATCAGGGAGCACATCTGAACCTGAATCCATTTTGGTGAGCTTAGTCTCAACCCGAAACCTCATTGGGGAGAAAAAAAAATCTTCAACCCCATATCAAGCAATAGTTGATATATGCGAGCACATCTCAACCCATCCTAATGCCTGCCGATATTCCCAGCAATGGCCCTCAAGAGTCATGTGGTAGAACAATTGCATCATAATATGAGCTTAGGTGAGATAGCTGACTTACCAAAAGTTAAGGATCACATGCCCCCAAGCCTCCTCAACCCATTGGCCAAACAGGGAGGGACAATCCTAATAAGCCCAACTTGTTAGCATGATGCCACCTAGGGTATACTCTACGAAGACCAAAATAGGGGAGATACTTGGCTTGTTAAAACTAAAAGGGATCAAACACATCCTATGGATGAAATATAAGGGTGATACCCTATTTTCCAGAGATCCCTCAACCCCAAGAGCCCTCCATCTCAATTCCACACCCTGGGAGCTTAAATAAGGGGGAAGAGCTGGCTCAGTGTCCTCGATCAATGATGCTCTCTATAAATAATAAATATATCATTGTTCTCATATCTGGTAATCATGATGTCTTAATAAAAGAAGTCTCTAGGTTGAGATCCATGTTCCTTCTCTACTACATTAAACTTCTTGTAAGGAGAAACATTTTCCTTCTTACCTACATCTTGAGGTCTTACTCGCTTTGGTGACCACTTTCCTTTTGTCTTGTCATTCCCTTTCCAATCTCACTTAGGCTCAGACTTATGCTTCGATTTCTCATAATAGTGCTTCAACTTCCCAATGAATTCCTCCAATGATGGAGGCTTGTCATACTCTATCCAATGCTTGAATGCTAATGGAATTCCACAAATAAAACTTTGAACCTTCGTCTTCTCATCCTTTAGATATGGCACATATCTCAACAACTCAAGAAACTCAGTCATGTACTCCTCGTTTGTCATAGATCCCATATTCAACTCATAGAATTCCTTAGCCTTACCATCATAATACCTCTCTAACAAGCTATTATTCCTAAAGAGCCTCTCGAATCCATGCCAACTCAACTCCTTTGTCCTCATGTCTCTAACGTCCTTCACATCTTCCCACCAGATGTATGCATTTCCCTTGAGACT
>APFE030092055.1:200622-234081 GCA_000404065.3 Pinus taeda
TTAATAGTTTTAATGTAATTGCAGTATATATTAAAAAAATTCTATAAATGATTAAAATAAAATTTGTTAAAATTATCCCATTATAAATTTTTTTAGAGAGTTTCAAAATTATATTCCATTTTAGGGAAGGTTTTAATTTTATTTTTCTAATTAGTTTGATTTTAAGTAAGATCATTTTAAATGTTGAATGAAAGAATGATGCAAGAACTATACACCTGATAAGGGTTTTTGTCATCAGGATTGTGTCTAACTTCTGTCTGGATGCCTCTTAGGATAGGTTCTACCCCCCAAAAATAACTCTCACTCTCAACACTTCCCATGAAATTTGAAGACTCGAAGGAAACTAAATGCCACAAAAGCCTCCTAACGTACACCTAATAAAGTACTTCATAGGTTATATAAGTAACTAACACCCATATAATGAAAATTCATAAATGCATGTATATATCTATTGTATTTGTGAAATGATCATTCCATCCTCAACAAACACTTCCATTTTGTTCCCTAGCATTTATTCTTTCCTCTCATACCTTTTGTATGTTGGATCGAAGTGTATTTGTCATCCATACTCTCATACCTCTTATATTATTGCATCGGGTGTATTTGGGGTCGTCCTCTCATACCTCTTGTATGATTGCATCTTGTATTGTCTTGGATTAGTTTGTGGATGAGGGGGCTGGGGGGTAAAGAGATTTCCATTCTCCCACATTTGGGCTTTCCTCTTTCTTCTAGCCCCACCTATAGTCACTCGTCATGTCTCTAGTTGCCTCTCTAGTCCCCATATTGTTGGCTTTCTCATACCTTATTCTTTGTCCCATTTATATGTTTCACCTCCTTCAAATTGCATCGAAATATATCAAATTCGATTTTCCAAGCATGTGGTGATGATTTGATCATTAATGGATTCTTGGTGTTTGCCGTATCTCTCATTTACTACTTGTTTGCATCTACTTAGGACCTCTGCAAGAATAAATGAGTACCTTCCTGTATTCATAAGTTGTTTCCCTATGTGAAGCATATGTATGACAATGAGCTATAAATCATTTAAAACTATCTAGATCAATTGGAGGATAACAAATATGAATATGGGCATTCATTCCAATGAAAAGTGATGTATGTTTCCAATCATTCTCATTGAGCATTGAAAAGATATCATTGTTCTAGTTTTGGAAGGGTTTCTTTCTCTTACCGTCACTAGTTTACAATGAAGTAGATCCCAACCTTAAATACAATAAAGATAAGCCCAGTGTTGTTATACTTTGAGCCATTGGTTGAGGCTTTCCTTTTGTTCTTTTGGAATTGGCATCCAACCTATTAAAGGTGTCCAAACAACACCTTTGACAGAAAATTCAAGTGCCCCCTTGAGAACTTTTGAGTTTTTGACATATTACTTGCTTTGAGGCCATTACACCTAATCCCTAGGTTATTTATCGATATCTAAAAAAGCTAACTTTTTGAATGAGATGGACACTTAAAAAAAGGGCATAAAAGGGTAGAAAGAAATATTTATGAGGAAAGGTAGGTCTATGCTAATTTCCCTCCTTAAAGGATTCTATATGCAAAATGTATAGCTCTTCAAACCTACAAGATCATAAACATAAATCCCTCACATTATTATTAGACTTTGAAATTCATTTCATGAATTCTTCCGACTTCCTTTTCCATGACTTTCCATCACATTGCCTATCCTTTACCTAGGGACCTAGAGAACACACTTTGTCCTAGAACTTGACACACCTATAAGGCCTAATTATTGATACACCACAATAATACTTAGGAAGATTATAAAAGTAACCCTTCTTATGTTTTGTTTGATGATATCACCAAGGGTAGGACACCGTAAGGCACACCAAGAAGTTAGATGCACCACATAAAGTGAGAAATTTTCATTATGATCCATTTACCATGTCTTAGGATCCATGACAATGCAACAAATGATTACAAAGATTCCAAGTTATCACACATGTGGCATGGATCACTCTAACATTAAATCTAATATTTACATAATATTTCATAAGGTTGACAATTGCCAATTAAATTTCCCCAATGAACTAAATTATAATTTATATTTAATATTTATACAAAAATTATTAAAAAATTAAAAATTAAATATAAAATTAGGAAAATAATTAAATAAGATATATTTAAAATATTGGAAAAAATAAATAATATATACTCCACTCTTGATTCAATTTTCTCTTGAAATGATATGTTCAATTATTCAAACTATTTTAAATATAATTTTTATTTTTCCTATATTAATATTACATAACAATATAATATACAAAAAAAAGGAGTTGTCTATGATGCGATTTTTTGGAGATTCTGGTGACGGAATCCGGCGGAAGAAATTGAGGTTAAATCTTGATTTGTTGCAGTTAAAATGGTTTTTTAACTGCATATTTGGATTCAGCACCCCGAAAAATCCATGAGACGCTTTGATTGTGCAGAAACTAGCTATCAAACTTGCGATTCCAATAAATTGTTGCCGGATTTTGACCGGAAAAAACTACCGGAAAAGCTTTCAAAAAGTCGCATTATAGACAACTGCCAAAAAAAATAGGTTAATACGTTGAAACAAGAGAGGTTGTAGGGTAGCAAGTCCCTGTCTTGAGGGGATTGAAGAAAGAAATGCATAGCGAGAAAGTCACAAGAAAGTTTCAACTAAGGTGCCTTGGAGGGGGTTGAGGTGCCTTGGAGGGGGCTCGAGGAAAGAAACACATAGCGAGAAAGTCACAAGAAAGTTTCAATTGAGGTGCCCAAATTACAAGAAAGTCTTGATCTTTAATGCAATGTAAATAGTCCTCCTTGAATACCAATCCCAAGGCTTATTCTTGTACTGCTAGTGACTCTCGAGTTCAAACTCTTGCAATTATAAAACTTCAAGTTCAAATTCTATGAACTATAAAACTTCAATATATATAAGTGTGATGGCTACACTATGAAAATACCAAATCCAACGAAAGGCGCAGTCACTGAAAGTTGATATACCAAATAGATGGAAAGGCTTGCAGTCAACGAAAGTTGATTTAATATCTAGTAAAGTCGGATTACTTATTTTGATCATCCAACTTGTCAAAATATTCATATTGACCGACATAGTTTCATTCTAAAATCTTCATACTCACAAATAGAGCTTCATTCATTTTAATATATTTATGATAGGTGAGGCCATGTTTAAATTCATATGACACAATGAGTAAATCAAAACACAATTATAATTCAATTGTGATAAAATTAGACAATTCTCTTGATTTGATGTCAGAATCAGCTTTGAGCTGATAATTTTGTACATAAAACATTTGAGTGCTGAAAAGCCAACTTTAATTTACATGATGATTCCACAAATAAGCCATTTGAGGTGAGAAATCTATATCCGTGGATCGTTGGCTAGAAACATTTTGAAAAAGGAGATGGTCGACTGGTATGAAAGGGGTTAGTTATAGATTCCTTAAAAAGTAATTTGGTGCTTCTGATCTTGCTTGCTTTAGAGAGAAAGTTGCTTGCTTTAGAGAGAAAGTTATAGTACTAAATTGTACTAAATTGAACTAAATTAGTTTTTTGATGATTGTGATTGAGCATAGAAGTCATTTCAATAGTGAAGAACATTTTTTTTTATTTCAAATGTCTCCATCAAATAGTTGTAACTAACATTTGAGATTCCTAACGGTTTCCGCCTACCATTTGGCTCAATTGATTTCTCTGCAGGGATGATGGGAATGTTATTGAGAGATTTTCGACCTTTCATTTAAATTTTGCAATCCCATATAGATGTGCACAAATACCAAATGACAATGATTAAAAATAGAGCTTCAGTTAGAGAAATCGATTAACGAAAGCGAATAACAAGAATGAGGAGAGAAAATTTGAAAAAACTTTCAATCTTGATCGACTTACATTCCAAGCATCTTTACCATATCTTGGGGATTAGGAACAGGAGACATATTGAACGTCGACCCTCCGATTACCCCCAAAGAGTCCACACTTAGAACTTGGTATTTCTAGATAATAGAAAGGCCATCCGTAAAGGTGCAGATTCGGGTAATCTATGATATCAAAAATAAGTAAAAAGCAGCATAATCGTGTAATTATGCCCAAATAATAAGACAAATATGATAATTTTACCCACATAAAATGAAAGCCGCAAACTATCTTAGCCCTTAAATCTTTGTCCCTTTTGTTTGTGTTGAATATGTGATCTAGCCGAAGAAAACATTATGAGATCTAAAAGAAAGAATACCAATAACGCTCGCTTCACAACGCATACGTTTTTCCACGACAACGATAGGAGAAACTACAAATCTCATAAACTTAGAATTAAAACAGCTTCAAGAAAGAAACAAGGATGGCTTGAGTTCTATTATATACAGTTTAAACTTTCATCTGAACCCAAAAAATAAGAGATAAACTACATAATCATTATTCTTGGGCGTGTTTGTTAATGGAGAAAAGGTGAGAAATGGAATATTGTTTTGATAGGTTGACACATAGACAAAAATCCTCTAAATGAGGCTTAGGGGTTGATAAAATGAGTATATCAGAATGCTTAAAATCACCTATACTTCTTTGATGTCTAGACCCTCTATCCCTTCTGATGATGCCATCCCCTCTAGGAAACAAATCAACTCTTCTTTCTCTACATTCACCAAATTCACTTAGAGCTATTTTATTGACAACATAGACAGTGTTCATAGACCTTCCATCACACTTGATAGATATGACGGGTACCCCTATTACCTGTTTCCACTGAGTCTTGTTGATACGATCCATGAAGCCTCCCCCTTTCCTCCCGGTGTAGTCACTCTAATCTGTAGTGGTCTAAAAGGGGAAAGGTTTGAAGCATATGTCCTGTTTCACAGGGTTAATCGAAAATACCCTCAAGTCTAGGTTAAAAGAAAGAGTTATGTGTACCTATCTCTCATTGTTAATGAAATAAGGCAGCTAGGAGAAGTATTCACATTTTCTTCTATATTTTAAGTACCTAGGAGAAGTTAGACCTAGGAAAAACTTGATTAGCCATAAGCGAAGATCTGATTGGACCTCTTTAAGAAAGACTTCTTTGTGATAAGATGCGAAGGTGTGATGAGGCTCATAATAATACTCAGGCTTGCATTCAGGCTCAGATTCCTCCCTCAAGAAACTAAAGGAATGGAAGTAGAATTAAGAGTCACTAAATGAAACCATCTCATCAAAATAGAAAATAATATGGTATTCCAAGTTGTTGAGGCCATCCTGGACTGATTCAATGTTGTCGCATATTCTGCCAGAAGGGACGCAATAAATTAAGGTGAGTAAGAAGAGAGAACCTCACTACTATTTCAGCCCCAAAAACTCAATTCCTAGGTTCTCGTATCATCTCTCTCTTTTTCTTGACCCTACAATGCCATTCCAAATGATTTAGGCACTTGAACCTACAATGGAATATCGTAGATCCCAACAACGCGGGGGATGCGCCGCATGAGGAAGTATCGACACAGCTCAAGACCTGGGAGTAAGGAAGGATCATATGGACGAGACACCATACTATGTGTTTTCAATATTCCGCTAGCCAATAAGAATTGACACCAGACTGTGCATGAGTTGTAGCTTGGCTGAGACAGGTAGAGACTCATGTTGTTCATGCTATACCATTACTTATTTCGTTAACCACTCTATGTATGGAATAGAGATGATGAGGTTCAACTGATAGGGCTCGAGGTTCGAAAACCGATAGGCTTTGGTACTATAGAGAAGGAGTCTTGGGAAAAAACTACAATTCCTACTATAATTTTCTAAGCTACATAGGTTTATGGGCTTTAGAAAATTCATTTTCTCTCGCAGTAAGACACATGCAATCTATGCAGACATTATAACATTATATTATGACGAGACCTAGCAAAGTGATTTGTGAAATAGTTTTGAACCAAATATTTAAACTACCATCTCTGTCCATGTGGCCATGTGGACCCCTCATAGATCCACTTGTCTCACCACTCTATTGTCCACAACATGCCATGAGTCCACTTGCCTCACTATATTTTCCATAACATGCCATAATATACATGGATGAAGCTATATGAAGTTGCGGCATGAGAATATAATTATATAGGGTAGTTATCTACCTCTCTAGTAGAATTCATATCAATTAGCACTAGTGATATGAAGTGGTGATGGAATATACCTTATCCTTCCTCTTCCTTTCCTATTCCAACCCTCCTCTTCCTCGACTTTGTCTCTTCCACCTCTCTGCATCTACTTTCTCAGGGATAATAAAGAGAGCAAGAACAAGAGCAAGATAAAAAGGAAAAATATGGGTCATCAATATGGATGGAGAGGTGTCACTAATACATGTTGTTACTCTAGAGAACGATATTCTGTCTACAAAAAGTAGCAACAAAACAAGTGGGGTATTAATCCAATAAATCAAGCCTGGAAGTAAGAAAATTGAGCACAGAGTACCTAACTAGGTTCCTCATCTTTCACATTGTGCAAGCCCAATCCCAAGACAAATTCCTCCTCCTCATGTCTGAGAGCTAAGGAAAGGGACGCCAATGCAAATGTTCATGATTTGGAATGGTAATTATAATTTTAGAACAAGAATATTGATGATGCAAGATCAACAAGTATGGGGTCATTATTATTAGTAGTAGTATCACTATAAATATTTGCTATATTTAATTGGTAGCAATAGCTACATCATCATGATCAAGAACTAGCAATACCTAACTTCATTTGTTCATTCAAATTCATGGTGTCTTTGGATCGATTTGTATTATGGACTCATCATGAAGTGGGTCTCATCATCAACATGGAATGTTGTCATAGCTTACATATATTTCAAACTCATCAATTTTCTAACCTTCTACAAGTGACAAAGAAACTCCTTTTTTCTGTTATTGTTGTAACTCTGCAATTTTCTTGTTTTTTATTGATAAGGCAGATCCTTACATTTGTATTCATTGTATTTATTTTCCAAGCTGGATTGTTGGTGCAATCTTAGAGGCATAGGGTTATATTTTTCATGTAAGAACCTCCAAAATCATAGTGTTAATCATTAAAGGAATTCCTTTTTACCTTATTTAAAAGTGATAAATTTCTTATATTTTAACATAGTTTACATAATATAACTATAAAGAGAGTTAAATTTTGAAGGGTTTAGAAGCAAGACAAACGACAAGTTTTCTACAGATGACTCAATCATAAGCGAGAGGAAGGAAGGGTGATTCTCGTACAAAGTGAGAGGAAGGAAGGACGATTCACCTACAAAATGAAGGCAAATTGTAGATGCAACATGTAAGTCAAACTATGTTTCTTTTTAGCATTAGCTACAATTAATCTAGTAAGCTTCCATTGCTACTTCTTCTCTTGCAGGTTATCTATCCCACTTATTCTCTCATGACCAGCTATCTCTCTCCCACGAATAGCACCAATAACACCAATACTAGACCTGACATCAATTTATCTAGAAATAGCAGCACGAGTATCTTAAACTCGCTATGGTTATCAAGTTTGCATTGATGTTGGGACTAGAAATGGATATGAAGCAACTAAAAGTGAAGATGGTGTTAGCTAATCTAGCACATATCACATCCATATCCTTTTTTTGTATCTGGAATAGGGAGGGATCACAACAATCCCCAATCTACTACAGAAAGGAATGACTCGACAATGGCACAGACTAGAGTTGGGGAAGTTCAACGGACGGACCAGTTATCCATGTGAGCTGTAACAATATAAAATTGGCTTTCATACCCAAATTCCTGCTTTCATCCATACATGTCTCCTCAGCCTTGGTTTACTATGTTGGTTAAGAGATCTCCTCAGCCAATGATGCGTAAGATCTCTCGTTGGCTTGAACCAACTACATGAAGTGAAATGAAAAAGCTCTAATATCACAACACCAGTACAAAAACTCTGGGTCATTACTCACCCATAAGCTATGGTCGACAACACAACAACAATGACAACACGGTAGGTACAAACAATGTAAGGTGGTGAGCCATGTTGTTTACAAAATATATGTTCATGTAATTTTAACATAAAATGTTTACCTAATAATGTTGGCATTAATCAACGGAAACGCAAATTTTCCAAGTGAATCGAAACTTAAGCTAAGTTTTCCTAGGCCACCTGAGGAAGAAGCCAAATATAATGGTGAAAGAGATTGCACTATTGAATATACGCTGCGAGACTAAATTTTTTGATTATTTTTGTCATTCATGATAGTAAGAAACTGAAATTAATGCTAACCCCCACTGTTTTGATTACTATAGTCCCAGTCATGTTTGCAGCAAGGACTAAAAATAATATTCAATTTTCATACGAGCAAAAAATATATCCATGTAATGCTTGACACCATATTCATATAAGAAAATAGGTAGGCACCATTTGTTGTTGTGTTATATTAATTCGATTACTTAGTCTCCCTCAAATTGATCTGGTTCACATTCAACCCTATATTTTTAGTGTCATTTTATGAATGTTACTCATGTTCTCCCTCTGAATGATTTTGTTCACATTCAAGCCTGTCTTTTATAGTTATTTGCTTTCTATGCATCGAGCCACCTCCGAGAGTCATCGAGAAAGAAAATAATGTATGACCATCCACAAAATATCTATACCACACATTATCTCAATATCGAACACCATCACAAATATCAAAATATAAATTTAATTTGAATGCCACCGATTCGTTGTCAAAGTCGTTAATGCTAAGTCCTTTGAGGCTGGAAAATAGTCAATATTCATCCATTTGATAACTTTTCACACAAAATCTCAATGTCGGATTCCAATTTTGATTTTGAGTAGTTCTCAAAGTCACTAATCCTAAGTTCTATCTTTGTGTGTGTGCGTGTGTGTGTGCGCGTGTGCGTGCGTGCGTGCGTGCGTGCGTCCGTGTGCGTGTGCGTGTGTGTGTTATATTCATAAATTAATCTTTCACCGCATTTTACAAAGATTTTAAATTAGTATTTAAAAAAAAATTAAATCACTTTTGTTTTATGATAAATAATAAATATTATAAAAGAGTAAAAAAATCTTTATATATTCAATAATTCATCAATATATTCATTTTTGATTTTTGATTTATCAATGAGTATCAATTAATCACCTAATATTTCCTTTTTTACAAAATTATTTTTATTTTTGTTTTTTTAATGATAATTCAAGTTAATAATTTTAATGCCATGTTTTTTTGTATTTTTTTGTATTTATAATAAATTTATTTGGATGGCATGAGTTATCATGAAAGTTATGAATGTTATTTCTTTTTATAGATGAAAATAATCATATTCCATCCATCAACAACTTACCCCACACATCATTTCACTATCAAAATCTAAAATTGATTTCAATGACATCTAGTCATCATCCTTTTAGGCTATTTTCTTCCCAACAAACACATACCCACTCCTTATCATCAAATTATACCCTTCTAATTTCTTCTAATGATTTGAAACTCACCCTAAAATAATAATGCAATGTAAATGGTCAAAATAAATGTAAACTCTTGAAATCACATTTTACTTACTATAATTAATAAAGATTTTAATGGTAGAAGAAATATTACATTTTTAGTAATTATTAATTTCTTTAATTTCAATGTTGAGTTGATCAATGATGACTCACTTGCTATAAAATACTTGCCTTGGAATCTAAATATTAAAATCGTCTTTATTTTAAATGGCTCTTGTATTTTCCTTGATAATGTGTACTTTTCCATTGCATACCTTTCACAACATAAATCCATCACATAGCCACCACATAACTCACTCCTAAACAAATATACTTGATAAGGTGTACCCTTGCATGACATACCTTTGACAACATAAATGCATCCCATAGCCACCAAACACCCCACACTTGAATAAATAGCCTATCATCATATTGATACATACACCCTTTTATATGTCACTTAATTAAAGATTTCCAAAAAAGTTTACACTTTCTCTTTCCAAAACTCCATTTGAGTCCATGTGTAATGAGAAATTTCAATTCTTGTCGATATGGAAATTTCAATCTCATAAATCTCACGTAGATTACATTTTTAATCACACACTCCCACTAATCCTATTTGCTTTGTTATATTGTTTTGTCACACTGTCGTAATGCCATTTACTTTTTTATCTTTGGTTACACACTTGGATTTGTAGAAAAAGAAAACAATTAACCATAGGTCATGGATGTAAATTGTATTGACATTGGGAGCTTATTAGTAATATTACTTACAAAAGATATCCTTAGTATAAATTTTGAGGAGCAAACAAAAGACATTGAGCAAAACCAAGAAAATAAAGTCATCTATCTCTTACTATAATCTCATATTCCTTCTTTTAACAATACCGACATGTCAATTCCTAATTATTTTATTGTTGATTTATAATGTTATGCGGTTTCTATTAAAATTATATATTTGATATATAATTTGATTGTTATTTTAGCAAATTGGAATACCTCTCAATCACTTACTGTGTAATTCATGAAAACACTACTAATACAATAGATAATGGAAATAAAACACATTCCATAAGAATTGAAAATGCAAATAATTCAACAATCCACCAATCCTTTATAGACTATATTAATATTATTAGATAATGCATAGTTTTTCTTTGTTTTACATAATAATAATTAATGATTATTTCTAGGATTTTAAAATTCCTCAAGCTTAGTGAGAGCCTCTTACTTGTATGTTATTGGTTGATTTTAGATATAAACTTACATAAAATGAACATTGTGAATATCACAAAAAATAAATTGGGATCACAACAATGATAATTAGTGATTTTTTTCATTCAATTTATAACATTTAATCAAATCTACATTCAATTTTTCTCCAAAATGACAACTCCTCCTTTCGTGACGTCATCTTTCTCTCACACTCTTTCACATTCTTCATATTATTCCTAGCAACATTGAGATAAATGACATTATACTTTTCAAATACTTTGAAAATCCACCCTCCACCCCCAACCCCCCACATGTACACATATATATTCCCCTGACCTTACACTAATCCATCATATCCTTTGTCGAATTTGTATTAAATGTTGAGAACAATAATTTTGATGTTGTATGGAATTCTTGACAAGGAGAGGGAGAAAGTAACATAATTATTATTATCAATAAAGGAATTATAGATTATGATCCAATTTTCCATTCTTTCATGCATTTTCAATCTAAGTAAGAGATTGGAGGGTGGATTTTCTCCCTCATGCCCTCATGTACCTGATTATTTTGAAATTCTTCAGGTCTACATTGCTCATTAGATTATTCCATGTATATCCAACCCATTCTATCTGGAAACATTTTAGAAATCTTGGTGATTTCTGTTGTATATGAAGTTTCACGTCCTGATTCATTCTTCTTGTTCCTTCTACCAAATATATTGTTTGTAGTTTCTCTAGAAGGTGGTGTACCTTGCATGGTAGTCTTGAAATTAATCCTTTTGTTTCAATATTTGTTTTCCAACTTGATCCAGATGAGGATGTGGGCTAGACCCAGAATGTGGAAGTATCTCCTAATGCATTAATGGCTCAGGTGAAACATTTTGTTCTAGCACTGTGCTAACAAATAAATTCTCTCCCATGGAAGTGGCCATATATGCCATTAATGGTGGATAACTGGATACATGAGATGCTGGGTTGGAAGACTTCAGTTTGAGCATGCTCATATCTCTCTCAAAATTGTAGGAATTGAAAGATAAGCCATGTTGTATTTGACTCAATCCACCCCTTGGCATCTGGATCATACCTGGAATGAGCGTTGCCAGTAAAGAAACCCAAAATGGACTACCCTGAAGATTAGAGCTACTAATATTAATAGATTCAATACTAGCTATAATAGCTGAAGTTGGTAAGCCATAAACACAAATTTGATGAATCTCAATAGAATACTTATCCAGCAGTGATAGTAGTCGAATAGTTAGGGACACACAATGCTTGGCATATACTAACTTAACAGTTGCCTCATAAAATTTATTATATACAAAATTGCTTTTGGACAATGTTACTAAACTCTTATACGTTCTAACTTTTGTGTTCACATTTCTTTCTACTAAATGTTTATTACATACCCCTAAAATTGCCAATTTATCTTTTGTAACATTCTGATCAAAAGGTGCTTCCTCAGTAGTTAAGGGTTTATGTTTTTCTGGGTCTAAAGAATCCTGGTTTGAAATTTTCGTAGCTTCATTTTTTTTATTGACTCTTCTGATTCCTAGAACGTTTTATTGCAAAAGGATTGAAGTTGAGCTATTCCTCTAGGTTCACCCAAAGAATTCATTTCAAAAGAGCATGGAAGTTTAACTTCAATCTAGCTATATGCATCAATATAATGAGACTCAGCTTTTGTGTTTTTCTTTGAAGCCTTAATGCTATCCTCCTAGAGAAAGCTTTGGAGTGTTTGGCCGTTACCTCCATCAAGAATATCTGATGAATTCAGGTCATTAGTTGAGTCTATATCATATTTCTCCACCTTCAATAATTTTTAGGTTGCAATTTTAATTGGTAAACTAAGCTCACTATCAAGATACTTATGAATGTAATCATCCTCGCTAAATGAAGAATTATCATCCTTACTAATGCTTTCTTTGATAGAGCCAACATCATTTTTCATGATAAGCTCGCCACGGGCTGTGGAGAGATATTCATTGTCAACAGAAAGCTTTGGCTTATTGTAAAATTCAAACACTCAGGAAGTACTCTGGATGTACACACTGTGAAAATCACATAGTTTCCATTCAAACTTGAGGATGATTTCCCTTCAAAACTCCCTAACCCTAGAATCATGAGAGGGAATCGTTTAATGTTTTACATGAAAATATTTGTAACCAATATTATCTCCATTATACATGTCCATTACATGGCATTTCCCTTCTAAATCCATAGGTGTAAGTTAATGTGCCTCATCCAAGATGTTGGCTTGATGGGGCCTGACCCAGGTTCAGAAATGTTATAGCCACACAAATCCCGAAACTACCCACCCTTTCGGCAACAGCCTGCAGAGTGTGGACCGAGATATCACATGAGCTAGTATGGGAGGGTGTTGGAACCAGGTTTCTGCACCCTATGGATGTCTTGATGAGGTTTGGAATGGTCATGAACCAATCTTGTACACTTGCGCTACTCCGCGCAGTTGTCTGACCTTCGCACAACCTTGTACAGAGTGCGAAGAGGTGCTGCCTAGATCCTTTACCCTTACAGTGTTATTATTATATATCTGACTTAATTTTGTGAGCCCTGTATTATTATTTACTCATTTAACATTTATAAACAGTGCACGCAATCATAAACTGTAAAGAAATGCAAGGATATAACTGAAACATAAACACATAGATCAGATGCGCAATATTCCAAAATCAACTTATCTTTTATTAAACTTCTATTCCAGTACAATCCAATTCCACCCTGTGCACTCAACTGCAGGGGTCCATGCACATAGCTGTGGACTTTACCAGGCCTCTGCACACACAGCTGCAGAGCCTCTTCCTACTCCTACAACCCAAGACTCAGACATACAGACTTAGAGAAAATACTGCATTCAAAAACCTATATCCCTTTAGATCAATACTAACCAAAAGCTTAACTCTACCCTTAGAGCCTTGCTCTATTTATACATTCCCATGGTTCGCGGACCATGGGTAGGTCAACCCACTCTATATTAAATTACAATATTTTAGGATGGACAACCCTAATCTCATGCTTTGTGATCGCATTTTGTGGGATATTTGCATTACATTGACCAAACTCGAGATCTAAGCACCAAAAATCCACTTATGGGGGGATCCAGTGCCCAACAGGCCCCCAACACAATCAATGTCACTCATCGCGAGTCATTCGGCTAGTGTGGTGGTCATTTCTCAGAGTCCATCCAACAACTTCTACGCTTCACAGATGTCTGCCACACATTCTGCCACTTTCTGTTGTATCAATTGTGTGCGGCTCTCTGAAGCATCGTTGTTAGAGGCACCCTCTTGCCTTTGCGTATATGTGTCCTAAATCTGGGCCAACTTCCCCTCAATCATGGTGGTGACCGTGAACATTTCCTTGAGCCAAGGCTAGATGCATACTTTAAGCATTACTTCTTTCTTGCGTGCAACATCCACCTGCTGCTCTAGAGCCTGGGCCTCTCTCATCTTGGCCAATCGTTGAGTAAGGGAAACCATCTGTGCGGTCCCCTGGACATTGTCATAGGCCTACTGTAATTCCTGTGCTTTTGTCTCTAACTATTGTAGCATTGGTTCCTCCTAGAATGAAGTGAGCATGATGAGGGACTGATCCAACAATCTCATACAGTCCTGTACAACATGCTCTATCTCTTTCAACCCCGATTGAATGGCGCGATGGCGTTGCCCTCTGACTTCTAGTGGTGTAGATGGCTGTGCCTTCAATCGTAGCTCTGCAGCTCGTAAGTTCAACTCCAACTGAACGTTCACGGCCTCCTCATGGGTCCTGCGAACTCCAACTACCAGTTGGTGAATGTTTTCCGTGATGGGGAGTGTCGCCAACATGGCCAACTCCGAAATGCTGCTACAGGCCTCCTCCACTACTTTTTCTAATCCTTGGTGTTGGGTGACTAGTTTTTCATGCTGTAGGCTGAGCTATTCTAAATTTACCTTCTGCTCACTCAAGACTTGGAGAGCGCAGCCCTCCCTGGCACGAAGCTCAACAGTTAGCCCAACCTGCAGCTGGAATAGGGTTTCTCTGGGAAGGGCAGCCAAATTCAACTCCTAGCCCCTCATGTCACCTTCTGCTTCTGCTAAGACGGTGCCTTCTAGTAACACTAGAGTGTTTGTTGATGGGTGCACAACATCTGCTCAGCTTTGGCTGCACCTTCCGCAAGGTGTAGTGTCATCACTCCTGGGGCTCAAACCTGTAATGCCTACAACTGCACTCTGAGCACCCCCAACACAGTTGTCTGCTCCATCATCAACTCTTCTAGAGCATCCTTAGTAACATCGCAAACTGGTTCACCACTATCAGGAAGGGCTCCCTCAGAGGTCTTTGCTATCTTTATCTTTTTCCGTGCAGTTGGCTTCTCGAGGACATTTGGCCTCTTGAGTTGGGTCGATTTTGTTATACGTTCCTCTACCTCATCCTCCCCCTATATGTCCTGCTCCATGGACATATTCTGACCTTCCTCAGTTTCTTTGGTTGGTGCGGCCATGGTTTCTACCATTTGCGTTGTCGTCGCTGCCTCATCTGCCTTCTGCTGCATGGCCACTTCTTGTTCCTATCGTTTTCTCTTTCCCAACTTCGCTATGTGTAGCCTGGTTTCCCTCTTTCACTACTGTGCTGCAATCTTTTCTAGTTCTACCAAGTCTGGAGCACACCACTCCAAAGACCATGCCGCCATTACATCGAAGATTGCATTTTCTATTGCAATGAATGGAAGCTTTACCCATGTTCGAGATAGATCCTTTCACACCCGGATATAAAGATTATGCATATTTGCCTTGAATTTTGTTGTGATTTGAAAAATGTTGTATACCATAGAGGAAAAACACAACCTGTGGTTGATCCAAGTTTGAATTCTTTCCTCCATGAATGTACAAAACACCTTTATCTCGCAAACCCTTATCGCATCTTTCGTCGCCCAGAGCGAGGTGTACCTCATGGCTTCGGGTAGGTTCTTCTCAATGGTGAGAAACTGGCTATCCTTCAGTGATTCCCTGCAATCAACAAGATGGATAACAACAACCACGCGTAGTGAAAGGTCTTACCCTGCTCCTTAACCTCCTAAAAATTTGTCAAAAATTCATCGCATAGAAACTGCGCCCAGTTGAACTAGACCCCCTTTGCACACTGCTCTACCAACACAATCATAGATGTTGGCACCTCATCTGCACGACATTTTCTCATGAGCTTTCCAACCAGCAGCTAGATGGTGACATGCACCCCTTTTTCCTTGATGCTTGCTATTACATACTTGCGCTTCCTCTTCTCTAGCTTATATTTGACCTTCATTGATTCTGTGAGGGTCAAGTCATCGCTCTTTCCTGCTATGGATGCAGGATTGTTTCCTTTGATGGGTAGCCCAGAAATCTTGTGAATAGTCGGTTTTGATGGGAATCGACTCCTCCAGCCATAGATACCCATCATGTACTAGACACAGTAGCTACCACATGATAGAGATTGTGACGGACACACAGTGGTAGTGGGGTATCCACTGCAGATGTAGTAACCTGACCTTCTCCACACCATGTAACCATTTCTGCTGCAATAATTGTTGCGCAATGGACTGTGGGAACTTCTTGGTGTCCATGAGGTCCAAGTCTTCGAGCTTTATATTAGGTACCCATCCCAGCGACTGACCATGAAACCTTATTTTGTCTAAGAGAAGCGGGGTCTGGAATGCACTATTCGTGGCCTCCAGGTCCTTCAGTATCTTGCTTGTCCCTTTCCATGGGGGGATGTAGGGAGGTAACTTTATCATCTAAGGTATGTGGGAGATATTCTCCATCTCATTATCTTGTGCTTCAATTTGGGTGATCAAGTCTTGTAAATCTTCCTCCTCCTCCACTGTTTCAAGAGCAACAACTTTGCCCTTCTCTGTTATTGATAATTGACTAAATCATGGGTTCTGTGGGGACACCCAGACTAGCCACATGGGCTGCTTGTTTTTCTATGTTCATGGTGTGCATGGGGACTTGGGAACCTCTAGTGCAACTGCTGCCTCTCTAGGCTCCTCCTGGGTCACACAAGGTTCTAAGGTTACTTCTGTGAATCACACTCTGGTCCTCGCAGCTGACATTGTTTCTACAATGGGTTCGTTCGATCGCGTACTTACAGATAGCAATGTAGCTTAGGGCTCAATACTCTGTACTAGCTCAAATCTCAAACAACGAAGTGTTGCCTCAAGGCTACCCCAAGGAAGTTTATAGTAATGGTTGAATTTGAATTCTCCCATTCCCTCCACTTCTGAGTCATTAATACCTTCTTGGTGGTGGATCATCCTGAATCTAGCTCTTAATCCCTCTCTTAATGGCCCACTTCCTACTCCTTTGTGCCTTAAATTAGACCTCTTTTCATGAACAATGAAATCAATGGTCACCTCCCAGCCTACCCGCACAACAATGCGGCCCCCTCTGTGCGACCGCAGCCCCTGTGACATGTTGGCCCTACATATGCATAGACTAGTTTATAGTCCCGCGCCTTGTTTCAACTTCTTGGAGTGTTGATACTATGCTTCCTACAGATAGTCAGGTGGTCGCACCCCTGATGCGAGGCTTCAATTTCCCTACTAGCCCAAGCTACGAGCACCCTTCAAATACCCTTGCGTCTAGTAGTGTGTCGCGTTCTTCCTGGTATGGTACGCTCCCCTATTTATTAAGGTGCAGTCGCATCCATGATAGAAGGGCCGCAACTCTTTCTAATGCAGTAGTAGGGCCAGCTAGACTTGGTCTCACCATGCTTAGTTTTTCGTGGCCTGCTTGCGCGACTTCACTTTCCAGTTCACTGATTTCTTCTTCCAATGTCACGCTTTTCTTTCTTAGTCATGCCCACCCTTCATCAAGTTCATGAAGTTTTAAGCTCCCTCGTTGAATGGCTTCCTGCAACTACCTAATTCCTTTACCTAGGTCCTCGCGTCCTATCCCAATTGTAGGAGATATGGTCTGGGGATTGTTCTTTGTCCTCCTAGTTGCATCCCTTCTTGTCAATGTTGGGGTCATTTCCAGGCTCTGGTTTTTGGTTATGGTCCTATAAGCCCATCGAACCGCTGGTACATACAGGTCCCAATTGGTTCATTTCGTCAGGTGAACTCTATTCCTGACTCCACATAGCCTTTTGAATGCTCCATCGTGGACTGCTTATGGAGTGCATTTCCTTTGCTACCACATCGGGTTCTGATTTCCGATCCTTAGTCTCGGAAGTCTTTGCACAACACACGTCTGCACCCATCGACACAGGTGGGCATGCAAACTTCTTTGTCCTAGCTGTCGGGCTCACATTCAATGTTGGAACTTCCCGACCGTAAGCATATTCGTCTTCTAGAATTGCGACAGTCCCCCATAGTCTTCTGATGTGTACTCCACCATCGCGCGGGTGTCTCGTGCAATGCCTATTCCAGCGCATCATACCATTGTTGTTCCAGTACTACACTTTCAAATTTGTCTAAAAATTCATCCACTCCTTTTACCCCATGGTATGTTGGTAGTTCCCTTGCTACGGTCGTCATGCAGCATAGTGATCTAATCATCATGTTACAATTCAGCGTCGTCACTTCGTGCGACCGATTCTGCCAGCATTCTATCTATTCATCTGAATCTGAAGTATAGGAACTGTTTCTCTCTCATGAGATTCTCCCGTCTTTAATCGGGTTCACCGGATCCTGGTCTTGCGCCATTATCTAGTAAATACAATCCAACTCATCATCACTGTCATCATCATGCATATGTTTGGTGTAGTGTGCACCTTTGATCGGATCTAGCAGAAATACTATGCGAAAGGACTTTTTCTGGAATATCATCTTCCACTTCTTGAGGTTGATTACTCCATTCATATCAGTGGCCTAGTCTATTCCTAGCAACGCGAGGTAAGGGTTGCTGTCATCAACAATCTCTATTACTTCAAAGTCTATTTGCATGCTGGCGCCTTTGATGTCCACTATTACCCCTTGCAACCTCCCCCTGGGCAAAATCTTTTGTTGGTTCACCATTCATAACTGAATAGGGGACCACTGTAATGCGGGCCTACCCATGTGTTCCCATGTCTGCTTCGCTAACACATTTACATCCGAACCTAGGTCCATAATTACCTGATCCATTTCATATTCGCCAATTTTTGTTGTTAATCTCATCTCCCTCCCAGTGCGCAATGTATGCTTTCCTAATTTCTGGACTACACACGGTTCCCCTGACCATGTGTATTTAATTATCAATTCTTGTACTCATTTCACTTCTCTATTATCACCAACAACTTCATGCATGTCTCTAGAAAGGTAGTAAGCATAGAAGGATCCATTCTTGGCTCTGGTTAATCCTTACTACCTAAGGTAGAGGCCTCTAAGAAGCTCTTCTTATCTTCCACAAATGTCTCCTTTGCGCGTTCCAAGTCAAACTTAGGTTCCTTTGTAGGAGGCTTGCAAACTTGCACATCTTCCTTAGGTTTCTTCCCCTTATCTTCCCATGTAGTCGCGCCACTTTTGAGCACCATGTTCACATTGGGGTCTTCTTCATGTGGTTTATACCTCATCATTTGGATATTCTACATTGGAGTAGGCTGGAGTACCCCTTTCTCGTGCATCTACATGATCAACATAGGACAATCTATTGCTTCATGATCAAATTGAAAATAGTACGAAAAAGATATTCTTGCTGAGTTGATATAATCACAAGCGCAGTGTCCTGGTCCTCTGCACTTGGAACAGATTAATTGTCCTCGACCACTTCCTAGCCCCATTCCTCCTCGTCCTCGACTGTGCCCTTGAAATCTACCACGCGCCATCCCCGTGGCTGGGTCAAGGCCTTGCATTTCTGTCTGCATTCTATAGGCTAGGTTCTGCTCCATTATTAACTCGTAACTTTGATAAGTACGCTCATCATGTCCCAATGATCTACAAAAATTACAAAACAGCTACTGCGGAGTCTGGGTATACTTCTACAACAAATGACAGTTGGTCATTATGTGCTTTCCTCCCACCTGACAGATCATACACTAGAGTGCAGATGCCACACTTGGCCCTGCCTGTGCCTCTAGTCTCAATGGAATTGGTCCCCCTCTTGCCAAGTAGTTCACGAATACCGAGCAGTGATCCTTATCGTGACCATGGCCTTTGTATTTTATACACCACACTTCTTCGTGCACCTCTGGTCCTAGCGCCCTATCTTGCTTCAAACTCTGCATCTCCAAGCATAAGTTCTATAGTTTCATGTAGATTTGTTGGACTCCCAATCCCACATCCTGTATCAGTGTTTCATGCAACCTCATCGCTATTTCCAATGCTTCTACCTGGGTCAAAATCTTTTGTCGTGATAGCACCGTCCTCAGGTTCGGTGTCAAAGATGCCATAAACCACATGCAATATTGTGCATCCATTAGCATCATATTAGCCTTGTGGATTGTACTCTTTAGTCTCTTATCTAGATCCCAAGGGGTCTCATCTGGAAGCATTGTGATCTCCTTAAATCTAATGATTGATTGTGTCTCTAATTTCGGCCGGCTAAATTCTTTGTTCAACGCAATCTGGATCTCTGTTATTCCTACATTTAGGTGATCATTCGAGTGCTTGATATACCATGTCAACGCATGATCCTACTGTGCACTTACCAATGTAGCCTTCTTAATGTTATCATTCATAGCCCCTTGTTCTTCCCACACTGCTCTTACCACTAACCAGAACTGATCCGGGTCCTCATTTCCCACTCCTCTAAGTACGGGTAACTTAATGGCACTCATCATATTGGACTGCTGGTTTGGTGGAGGTGTTGTGGGCGAAGATGGAGGTGAAGGGGGTGATGTGAGTGGTGGCGTAAGTGGCGATGGTAACTGCGGAATGTGTTGCCTTATCAAACTGACCACACTCCTTGGAGAAACCTGAGTACGCTCTTCCTCACTCGCTCGTGGAGGTGAAATTAAAGTACTATTTCCTAACCCTTCGATACCTTTGTAGACCTTTCCACTTCGCATTGTTCCAATCATTAATGTATTCACATCACCCATTTTTCACATAAAAACATCTTAATCCAAGTGTTCAAAGATTTGATGTACTTACCTTGGAGTCCCTTGAGATAACATCTTTCTAATTTTTTGTAACTTACGGTCATGTCTATCGCAAATTTAGTGATAAACCCTCCTATTATCTGATCGAGCCAATGTTCTATGGCCCACACGATCTTATCTTCTGATGCCTCTAGCCTACGCACCACCTCCAGAGTCCACACTAACGATTTATCAAGCTTATACCTTCCTTGGTTGTTGGCTAACCTTGCGATCCAATCATATAGCTTTGAAGATAAGGACACAAAGAAGATCTCATGGATTTCCATATATACATAGTGATCCAGCCACCTCTTCTCAGATATCCACGATACTTTGTTTTCCTATGTCACAAACTCGTGAAGCTTCTGATCCAACCAATCTTTAATTTCCTTCTTCATTGGGTTCCATTGTTCTGACATCAGACATCCCTTAGGCAGATCCTAGTCCCAGCAACAAAACCATTTGTTGGCTTGATGGGGCCTGACCCAGGTTCAGAAATGCTTTAGCCAAACAAGTCCTGAAACTACCTGCCCTTTCAACAAGAGTTCGTGGAGCGCAGACTGAGGTCTCACCCGAGGTAGTATGGGAGGGTTCTAGAACCAGGTTTCCGCACCTTAGAGATGTCTTAATGAGGTCTAGAATGGTCGCCAACCAATATTGCATGCTTGTGCTACTCCGTGCAGCTGTCTGACCTTTTCGTAGCCTTGTACAGAGCATGAAGAGGCGCTGCCTAAATCCTTTACCCTTACGCCATTATTATTATAGATCAGACTTAATTTTGTGAGCCCTATATTCTTATTTACTCATTTAATGTTTTTAACCAGTCTGCGCAATCATATATGGTAAAGAAATGCAATGATATAACTAAAACACAAATACATAGGTCAGATGCGCAATATTCCAAAATCAACTTATCTTTTATTAACCTTCTATTCT
This sequence comes from Pinus taeda, assembly GCA_000404065.3. Lineage (NCBI taxonomy): Eukaryota > Viridiplantae > Streptophyta > Pinopsida > Pinales > Pinaceae > Pinus > Pinus taeda. The sequence goes on from APFE030092055.1 coordinate 222,237, forward strand.
AGTACAATCCAATTCCACCTTGTGCACTCAGCTGCAGGGGTCCATGGACACGGCTGCAGACTCTACCAGGCCTTTGCACACACAGTTGCAAAGCCTTTTCCTACTCCTAAAACCCAAGACTCAGACTTACTGACTTAGAGTGAATACCACATTCAAAAACCTATATCCCTTCAGATCAACACTAATGAAAAGCTGACCTCTACCCTTAGAGCCTCACTCTATTTATACATTCGCATGGTCCGTGGACTATGGGTAGGCTGACCCACTCTATATTAAATTAAAATATTTTAGGGTGGACAACCTTAGAATCTCATACTCCACGCCCGTATTTTGCAGAATCTTTACATTACATTGACCAAACTCAGGCTTTAAGCCCCAAAAATACGCTTATGGGGGGATCCGCTTCCCAACAAACGGGGAGTCAAACTAATCATTTGTTGGCAAATAGATTAGTTTTTGACTTAAATATCAAGTTCTTCTCTTTCCCTAATAACTCACATGATATCCATGACATTTTAAATAAGGTGGTACCATGGGGTTGTATTGGAAAAAAAAATTTGAAGAGCCAATAATTAGATATGAGAATGTACTGTAACTTATTCTAGAGACACAACTCATAGACTTTTGTTTTGAAAAAAAACTATTACGAAATTGTATTCTTTGCAATATGAGTGTCCATGCTACATGTCATCCCTCACGACACTATCTACATACAAGTATAGGGAAATCAAATCTTCAATGGCACAATTTGAATGGGAAACCAAAATCTACAATAGAAATGGGTTCATTTCTCCATGATAGTTTGAATTGAGAGTCGAGACGCATCCCAAATGGAAACTCAAAAGCTGAAACAGACGAGGCATGAGTTACATTACAAAGATGGATGACTTCATCTGAGTAATGCGTTTAGTTTATAAGAACTTGTTAAATTAAAAAAAATCAGTATAGAAAAACATACAGTGGTAGAGCTTATATTGTCATGCATAAAGTCAATTTTGATTCAATCTCTAGGCTTGGATGTTAAGCTTGAACTCATTAGGTAATACATTGCGAATTTTTGTCAGTTTTACAAAGTAAACTTGCTAGTTTCTTCACAGCTGTATTGGTTCTAAAAACGTAATAGGAGAAATGTTTTGTACTCGAATGTTTAGATCATAATTTTTGGTCCCTATATTTATAGCTCATTATTATATTTACAAAAAAAATAAAAAATTATGCACAGTCAATTCTATCAGACATTTTCTTGTTTTGCTAGTTCATATTCAGGCTTAGTGATTTTTTTTTTGGTATCTTCCATAGTTGATATTGTAGAGATTTCATGCCTGTCTTGTCTTTCTTAGCATCTTTTGCGGCTGGTGTAGTGTAGCAAATACTCAACCTGGAGATTCACCATGCTTTAACTAAAAACTAAAATATGTTGACAAGAAAATAGAAATAATAACTTTTATCTATTTATTAATGACCAAAGATTTTCAAACCATGAAAGTAAGAAAACAACTAACAACATTGTCAACTATAAATTAAGCTATCCCTTTCAATGTTAGAACATATATATAAAAAAAAAACCACTTCATGAGTTCCATAAGTCACACTTGATGAAGGATTTATATATAAAAATATACAAGGATTTGTGAATGGCATTCATGATCTGGATTGAAATAGGAACACAACAAATTATAGAGATAACCATAAACACAAATATGCAGTGGAAATAATACTTCATTTCATTAACGTAAAATACTGAAATATGCTGACAAACAGAAATAGAAATAAACCAGCTAGGGCGATGGTAGCTTATCTCTGAGAAGAGATGTGGTGGCCACATGCCTCTGAATTCTGTTACAATGAGGCTCAAAGGCCTATTTATTGTTGAGAAACAATGGAAAACCCTAAACATCCAAAAACCTAACCCTAGAATATGAAACGCTAAATTGTGGGCCTCGTTTGGGTAAATGGTACATCAACTTCTCGGGGTCATAACTTTGGCATATGATCTTCGTTTGACGTGCAAAATATCTCGTTAGAAAGATCTATCCAAGAAATACAACTTTCGAAAGAGAATCATTAGTCCATGGACCCATATTGCTCCTATTTTTTCCAAAAAAAAGTCGTTTAGGGCCTCAAAACGGCTCCAAAATTTCAAGGCCCGAAAAACTGCTAAAAATAGTAAAAAGTGCTACAGCTAAGGAAACTGAAAAGCTAAAAGAAAAAATGGTGGGAGTCCAAATAGACTTGGTAGGTGGCCACCAATATCCACCTGCATCATTCCTCCCCGCTTAAGAAGCAATGGTCCCCATTTCATTGAGTTCCTCCATGAGATGAAGAAACTTCTGTTGAACTTGGTCCCTGGTGAGCCACATACGCTAGAGAAGGAGTTGGCGTGCTGTGACAACTCAATACAACTGGATATTCTGCTGGAAAGTGTGCTTGATCTGTGTGTCCATGATCCAATTAGTTGCAGCTTGTTCCATGCAATCTGGATTTAACTCTGTGGGTGTGAGCTATTCTGCAATGTTGGATGTCTTTAGTAATGGTGGAAAGTGTGGGTGAAGGTAGTCCACATTGAACATTGGGTGTAGGCCAAGGAATGGGGGAATTTTGAGCTTAAATGCATTGTCTCCCATAGACTTGGTAATGTTGTAAGGACCATATCAGAGCGGCCTGAGTTTCTGATAGACTCGGATAAGGCGTTCCTTTTGCAAATGCAATCAGACTTTCTCGCCCACCTGAAACTTGTGTGGTACCCGATGTTTATCATGTCGCTTCTTGTACTTGGCATTTGGTTTCTCTAGAATGTTGTGGACTTGCTGGCAAATACGTTGGATGTGCTGAATGAATTTGTTTGCCTTATCTATTTCGGACTGGACATGAGTTGAATCTGCGTGAGTAGCTGTAAATGGCATGGCCACATCAATGGGACATAGTGGTTCGAATCCCAAGCCCACCTAAAAAGGGTTGTGGCCAGTCGAGCTATGGAGAGCCCATTTGTCACTGTGTTGAACATAGGGGAGGCTCTCATCCCATGTGCATGGATTCTTTGAGTTGTACATGTGCAGAATGTGTATGATCATCTTATTGACAACCTATATCTAGCCATCAGTTTGAGGGTGGAAGGTTGTGGACTTAGTGATCTTGGTGTCTAGCATCAACCAGAGACTGGACCAAAATGTACTGAGGAACCTGCTGTCCTGATCTGAGATGATAGATTGTGGGATCCCAAAGTGTACCCACACTCGCTCAAAGAAAAGTTTAGCAGTGGCTTCTGTTATGATATTCTTCTTGCATGCCACCATAATGTCCATCTTCGAGAACCTGTTGATGACCATAAAACATAATCGTTTCCATGCTTAGCGGAAGGAAGGCCTGACACGTAATCCATGGAGATGGATTCCCAAGGTCGACTCGGGGTAGGCAGTGGGGTGTCGACGACCACAAAAACATAGTCATTTCCATGCTTAGTGGAAGGAAGTCCTGACACGTAGTCCATGGAGATGAATTCCCAATGTCAACTCAGGGTTGGCAGTGGGGTATAGAGGCCTTGCTTCTTGATGGTCAGTTTGGCAATGGCGCATGCAATGCATGATCTGATGTACTTCCTGACATCCTATCAAAGTTTCATCCAATAGAAATACTTCTGCAGTACTCCCACCATTTTCTCAACCCTGAAATGCCTAGCAACCCAATTGTAGTGTGCTTCCCAAATCATCTTGGCACGCTCGCTTGAAGGAACACAAAGGTGACCCAGGTGGCATAATAGGGCACTCTAGAGGTGAAAATCTGGCACATGCTGATCCTCCAAGAGTGTTTGGTATGTGTAGCTGAATTCTGGATCGCTTTTGTAAAGAAGTGGACAATCAGAAATCTTGTGCCCAAAAGAGTTGAGCAAGATGGTTAATGCCATGATCGGTGGTCCACTGAGGCAATCTACAATATTATTGGGGCTACCCTTCTTATACTTGATATTCCAATGGAACTGCTGTAGGTATGTGGACCACTTTTGATCGTGATCATTCTGCAATTTCCCTTGGGCCTATATGAACTGCAAGGGTTGGTGGTCTATGTGGATGACCATTTCCTTTCCCAAAATGTAAAGCTTCCATTGTCGGCAAGCCTACACAATGGAATACATCTCTTTGTCATAAGTGGGATACATTTGGATTATGTCTGAAAGTGTCTCATTGTGGTATGCCAGTGGATGCCCGTGTTGAGTAAGGACTACAACAATAGCATATTCAGAGACATCTGTCTCGACCTCAAATGGTTGCTACAAGTCTCGTAATGCAAGCACTGGTGTCGAGCACATGCAATCCTTCAACTCTGTGAATGCCTTCTATTGAGATTCAAACCAAAATAATTTTTCTTTCACTCCTCCCTTGGTGACTTGACTTAAGGGCCAAGTGATATGAGAAAATACCAACACAAACCTGTAGTAGAAGTTGGTAAGACCTAGAAAGTTGTAGAGCTCTGTCAGAGTGGTTGGAGATGGCCAATCCCAAATGACTTGGATCTTGGCTAGATCCACATGCACCCCCTGTTCCTCAACAATGTATCCCAAATACTGAACCTGGGTAATGCCAAAAGTGCATTTCTCCAAATTGGCACATAACTTGTGTTGTTGCAGTGTTTGGAGAACCTGTCGGATGTGGTGGAGGTGCTCTTCCCAACTCTAGCTGAAGATCAGGATGTCATTCAAGTATACCACTACAAATGAGTTTGTGAATGGCTGCAAGATGTCATGCATTAGCCTCATGAAGGTTGTAGGAGCATTCGTCAATCCAAAACACATAACCAACCATTCGAAAAGGCCCTCCTTAGGTTTGAAGGCAGTCTTCCACACATCAGAGGGTTCGATTGGTACTTGGTGATATCCTGACTTCAAATCGATCTTGCTGAAATATTTTCGCCCCTTCAGTTGGTCCACGTGGTCATCAATCGATGGGATCGGGTACCTATTATGGACAGTAATCTTATTTAGCACCTGATAGTCAATACAGAGTCTCCAAGTCCCATCCTTCTTCTGTACCAACACGATTGGGCTCCCACAAGGGGATGAACTCGGATAGATGTGACCTTTCTACAGCAGATCCTGAACCTACCTCTTAATTTAATCATTCTCTAGAATGGAGCATTGATAGATTGGGCCATTGGGTAGTGACACAACTAGGGTCAGGTCGATGAAGTGCTTGACCTGACCATGTAGAGGAACCCTTGCGGGGGAGGTGAAGACGTCCTCGTTCTCCTTCATGAACTCGTCCATCTGTAGTTGTTGTGTAGAGGGCCCTTTCTGGAGGTCATGGCCACCATTTCTTCTTTCCTTGAGGGCGTATCATCAAGAAAACAAATTTCCCATTTTTGAAATGAGGTTACTATATTGTTTTGAAGTAACCAAAGAGATGGTTGTAGGTAGTGCTACCTCTGGCATCCTGTACAACTTATTTCCCAAAGTAATAATAACAACACGGGGCCTTGATTCATACACAGCATGTTGCTTCCACAAGTATAGTTGTCCTAATAACACATCATAAACTTCAAGGGGAGAAGTGTCACATAATACCTCATCCGTGAAGGACTTGATGTTGCATGGAAGGCGACACTTCTGGCACACGCGAAGATCTTGTACTTGGTGAAGCCACCCAATGGTGTACAGTTGTGGATGTGTTGTGGTCAGTAAGCCCAATCGCTTCATGACATCTACCAAAATTAGGTTCTTTCGGCTCTGGTTGTTGACAATGAACTATAGCAGGGAGCCCTTTACCCACATCTGGGAGTGGAAGAGATGCTCCTCGTCCTCTGGATCTTCGGGATCCTCCTTTTAGATCTTTGTGGTGGCAACGGTGGTGTTGGGCTCTGCATTGATAATATGCTTCCATTTGTCATTCCCCTTGTTAGGTTCTGAATCAAAGTCGGAACATGTATCTGATTCTAAACCCTTTAGCTCAACCGCCAGTGACTGCTTGTCCTGACACTCACTTGTGTTGTGAGTGGAGCTCTTACGGAACTCACACCACTTTCCCGTGTCATTTTTTACTTCGCGGTACTATTTTTTGCTTGTAGCTTTGGCGGGTTGTCTTGGCCCCCCCCACCTTAGATTTGTCCTTTGTTCTATTGTTTGGGGGCACCTTTCGCTTGCTTCAGATTCATAGATCCAAAGTCTTGCTTCTTCTATTTAAACTTTTGCTCAACCTTAATGGCATATCAGTATGTCATGCTGAGCGAGGAGATGTTCAGGAATTCTATTTCTTCCTGGATGTATTTATGCAGGAAGTCACGGTATTTGAGTACCAAATGTTGATCTGGATCCTTGATATCCAACTTTGTGTGAAGGATATGGAAAATATTAGTAAACTTTGGTACATATTGGTCCCTTCCCTACCACAACGTGGTCCATTTTATGTATTGATCCTCATAATTTCCGACAGGTTAGTACTACTCCTTGATGGCTTCCCGAAATGAATTCCATGTGGGTGCGGCTGAAAATAGCGAGCCTGTACTTTCATCCTTCTGCTCGTTGTAGGTTTCCCACTAGTCCTTGACGTGGGGGACTACTTTTAGAAGAGAAAAAATAACCTTTTCGTGACTAGAAAAATCATGAACAGAAAAATAAGCCTCTAACATATTTAAACATTTATCAATGGCATTTGTGTCTATCTGAACCTCAAATATGGGGATTTCAAAATTAACTTCTACCTTAAATGGTGTGGCATTTCCAGAGTAGCTGTTGGAAGCAAATGTGTCGCCCCTGGGTAGCCGCTGAAGGATTAGAGCAAAGTTGTCCATCGTTGTGTTCCTATGTCATTCAAAGGCTTCTTCGAGCAAGATTTTGATAGGATCTCCTGCCCTGTCATCCTTATTTTCGTTCACCATGGGAGGCCATTGGGATTTGCGAGGCTTGTCTTGTAAAGGTTCGACTAGTTGAAGCCCTAACTCCTTATATCTCGACCTTGTTGGGGACATGCATAAAAAAACAGAGAAAAATGTAGAACGCTCTGATACCACTGGTTCGGATTTAAATAGGAACACAACAAATTACAGAGATAACCATAAACACAAATATGCCGCGGAAATAACACTTCATTTCATTAATGTAAAATACTGAAATATGCTTACAAATAGAAATAGAAATAAACCAGCTAGGGTGATGGTAGCTTATCTCTGAGAAGAGATGTCATGGCTACATGCCTCTGAAATCTCTTACAATGAGGCTCGAAGGACTATTTATTTTTGAGAAATAATGGAAACCCCTAAACATCCAAAAATCTAACCCTACAAGATGAAATGCTAAATTGTGTGCCCCGTTTGGGTAAATTGGTACATCAACTTCCCAGGGTCGTAACTTTGGCAACAATCTTTGTTTGACATGCACAATATCTTGTTAGAAAGATCTATCTGAGAACTACAGCTTTGGGAAAAGAAACATCGATATTTTGTCCCATGTTGCTCCCAGTTTTCCCAAAAAACATTGTCTAGGGCCTCAAAACAGCTCTGAAAGTTCAGGACCCGAAAAACTGCTAAAAATAGTAAATTGTGCTACAATTAAGGAAATTGAAAAGCTAAAAGAAAGAATGGTGGGGGTCCAAGTGGACTTGGTGGGTGGCCACCAATATCCACCTCGATCAATTCATCTCCCTCGCCTTTTGGCATCATGTTATTATGTTATTTTCTTTATTAGTCTAATCCATATCAATTTTCTTCACAATATTGAATAAAGAGTTATCCGTTTTAAATCAAGGTTGAGTGCTAGATGGTGTTTCTTAACCCTAACCAAGCATGTTGCACATGGAGTATTAATATTTTTTTTTGCATATCTTGTTACCAAATGCACTTATATAAGTGACTATCAGTTAACATCTTCTTATTACTAAGCTTGCAATTGTAGGATTATTTGATGGATCTTAATGATTTTATTGAAGGAAGTCATGGTTTGTGCTTACATTCTCCTTGACACTTCCCTCGTGACATTGTTGATCACCTCTGGTGAGTGCAAAGGTGTCTTAAGGAAAGTTGTTCTTATGCGCACTTACCTAGTTTCATTGTCCTCAAAATCACATAACCATGGGGATTTGTTACTATGATTTATTATTAATATCCCATGTTAGATAATTCACATTATGTCCTTGGTTGGCATCATCATTTCTTTTTTGGAGGCTTGCATCTAGCACATATGGTGTTTGAAATGTGATTGAGGGCCTTGTATAACATTGCTCAAACATTTGATTTAACCTTGGCACATTTATGATGAGGGATATCCATCAACTAAGAGTTTCCTTAAATATTGTGGGTTAATTGTTTCTCCTTGACATAGTGAATCAGTTGTTGGGCATGTTTTCATGTGTTCATAGGGTTTCACTTGGATTATTGTTTCATGATTTTGATTGGTGAATCTTGAAGTAGTACACCTACCCTTTGTTGCATAATTGATGTCCCTTTTGGTGGATGTCTTGATGACATGGAAAAGTGGTTGTGGTTGTTAGAAGAATGCCAATGGATATTTATAGTTTGGCTATTATATGGCATGTTGTGAGTAGTTATCTTTCTGATAGAGGAAATCGCTCCCTTTATTTGGGGTCTTCTCATGAATTTGGAGGCATTCAGACCTTACTTGGGGGGTCTTCTACATTGACACCCATGGTTTTGGTGACTTGGTATGTTATTTTCACATTGTATCATATAGTTTCTCTTGGTTGTTATTTTCACATTGTATCATATATATTCTCTTGGTTTTGGAATATCCTTTGTTACTATATTGGAGAATTTCCTAGCCTCATTACGCAATCTCTTAGGGTGAACTATTTATTATATTCCTTGGGGAGAGGTCTTGGTACATGTGCGTTTAACCACTTTGGCACATAGATTCAGGATGCCCCACTTCTTTGAGGAGGTTATAAAAACTTTATGGAAAATTGTGGCACATGTTTCTATGGGATTACTATTTAAGGCCAATTTGGTTGATCCTAGGAGATAATTCCCTAACATCTTTATAACATTTCCATTTGGAGGAGTTACATTGTTTGTCTACAAGACTCTAATTACCTTGGCATATTATTTGAATTCACTCCACTTGCCAAGATGGTCATGACCATTATTTGCAAATATTTTTTTTGGATTACTCTTGAAGGATGAGTTTCTCTCTTCTTGGAGAAACAATCTTGACATATTCTATTTTGGCCATGTATTTGGTATCTCTAGGTGGTTAACTACCTTGTCTAAGGGACTGCTCCCATTTTGGCTTGAGAATTTATAGGTGAAGTTATCTAGCTACATGGGTTACCCACAAAGATCATTTTGATAGGGACTCTCACTTTACGTATACACTTTCAACAAGTTTGCAGTTAGTGTCGGGGACTTAGTTAAACCTTAGCACTGCATATCATCTATAAATAGATGGAAATACTGAAATGGTAAATTAGGTTATAGAATATATGCCTATAATGTATGACATGGATAATTTGACTCGGTGGGTACTTACCATTGGTAGAGTTTTCCTATGATAACAATAACCACAATTCAATTAGGATGCCTCGTTATCAAGCTCTCTATGGGGGACCGTGCAGGACACCATTGAGTCGACGAAAGGATGCAAAGACTATATGTCACAATTACCCCTCACTTTTGACCATTTATGATGGCCATTTTGACTTAGATAGCTATCTATCTAAGGCTCTATTTTGTAGTTCCATGTTCTTTATTTATGAATGCTATGTAACATTGATGAATTTAGTTGGACAGGTGAAACTACTTATATAAATCATTAGATGGATTGGGTATTGATGATGGAAATGTTTGATGTATGACCTAATCTATGAATTACTTAGTTATGATTTATCTAGTGCATGACTTATCAGAGTTATTGTTGTTTCATGTATGGCTTTAGTGGATATGACTTATATAATGAATGACTTAGTGAAATTATGATTTATCCAATGTAATATTTATTTCCAGTATGAACTACAAAATTGATACGTGAATGCTAGACTTAATAATATGATGTTTAAGATCATGTATCTATATATATTTTTTTGTTATATATATGCATGAATGAGAACTAACCCACATATTGGAAAGAACTATATGATAACAAAGATCTACTCTTACATTGGAGAAGGTTGAGACATCCAATGAGGAAAGATATGATGTACATTGTTCTATTACATTTGGTATCTACTTGATATGCACTCTTATGACATGGGTAAAATGTAAATGACAGGTGGCAAGAATCACTGATTGGATTATTCGATGACAAGTATCCAACCAATGTTGTAGTGTGGTCCATATTAGGGTGTTTAATCTAGTTGTAAGGAGGGGTGGAGGTATTTCCCACTGTGTAACCTCCAAGCCTAGAATCGTGGGAGGACAGTGATGGAGACGCTCCCCTAGACGTGTGATGACGATTTCCAGTTGGTGTTGACCCTAGTTGTAAGGAGGGGTGGAGGTATTTCCCACCATGTAAACTCCAAACCTGGATTCTTGGGAGGGCAGTGATGGACATGCTCCCCTATACATGTGATGACGATTTCCAGTTGCATGCTGGGGAAGTTAGGTTGATATAGTCGACGCTACTGCCATATTGGTTTTATCACTAGTTAGATTGGTATATTCAATGCCACAGTATATAACAGAAGAGGATGGATAGGGTGGGAATAGAAGTAGGTTAGGAAGGATAGGAGGATATAGATTAGTTGGAGACTCTTGATGGAAAGTGGTATCATTGCCCGACTTATTAAAGTTTACTACTATAACTCCCTCTCTATTTTGTTATGCCTCCAAACCCCTTGTATATTTTCACTTTAACTTTGAGACAAAGTTTGTAGAAGGAGGGGTGTATGTAATTCCCCATTTAATATTATGATGCAAATTTTATTAGTGTTTAAATTACCTAAAAATATTGACTTATAACTATCAAGAAATATTGATAAATACCTTCATTTGAGAAACTGTAATTTTTGTTTACTCATATAAAATTTATTATTTTTATTATTCAATTCCCAACTTGTCTTCTCAAATTTAATCTTGGATAGGATATGGTCTCCTTCCATTATTCCAATTTAGATATCCATATCCCCAAAATGTCCTCTCAAAATCTCTATGGGAGAAGATATGGTCATCCCCAATTAAGTACTAAATTAAATATCCATATCTTATCCCCAAAATGTCCTCTCAAATTTACTTGGGAGAAGAAATGGTCCTCCCCAATTAAATACCAAATTAAATATCCATATCTTATCCCCAACATGTCCTTTCAAATTTACTTGGGAGAAGATATGTTCCTCCCCAATTAAGTACCAAATTAAATATCCATATCTTATCCCCAAAATGCCCTCTCAAATTTAATTGGGAGAAGATATGGTCCTCACAAATTAATTACTAAATATCCATATCTTATCCCCAAAATGTCATCTCAAATTTACTTGGGAGAAGATATGGTAAGAAAAGTGAAATGAACAGATGAGGGGGTAGTCATGGTGTCATGCGGAAAGATTTATTTTTGCGGACAAACCTAACCTCCCTAGGAGTCTAAGACTCTCTAGTGACAAACAAACCAAACAAGAGCAATCCTTCTCTAAACACACATTATTCTATGAGAAACGAACTGTTTTCCAATCTTACCTTAGTTCCAACGCTTGTTGTAGCAGTCCAGCCTTGTTGATCTAGATGAGCTTCTCCTTCACTTTAAGACCTGCATACACTAACAAGGCAAACGATTACATAACACCTGAATATTTCATAAAATAAAGCATATTCATCACATAGACCAAGGAGTACATGAAAAAATTCATTAACAACAAATCATTAAGAAGAATGGACTTATTTGTATTAAGGAAACAAAAAAGGAACCATTACAACCTGA
>APFE030092055.1:243012-337130 GCA_000404065.3 Pinus taeda
ATACGCCACTCTTCATTCAATTTTGCCTCAAAATGATAGGTTCAACTATTCAAACTATTTTAAATATAAGTATGAGACAAAAATAATAGGTCAAACATTAATAAAAAATTATCAAAGAATTTAGACTTCTGTGATCCATAACATTTGTTTAGAATTTTTTAGCAAAATCACATAATTTATTTGTCTACCCGTTTCGAACCAACTAGTGTGGTTCATCGTCAGGACAAGTTGCAGATACAGATCAGTTCAACGTGTTAAATAGACTAAGCAGAGACTCCAACGGCTAGAAAGACTAACGGCTAAAAATAGCCGTTAGTCTTTCTAGCCATTGGAGTCTCTGGTCAGTCTATTTAACACGCTGAACTGATCTATATCTTCAACTTGTCCTGACGATGAACCACACTAGTTACTTTGAAACGCGTCGACAAATAATCAATTATGTGATTTTGCCAAAAAAATTTAAACAAAAAAAATTATCAATAAAAAATATCTCAGTCTTTAATTTCTCTATTTTTCTAAACTCTATTTTGGTTGATTATGCTGAGTTCACCTTAAATTAAATGCCAGAGTTTGGCAGATGGAATTATTTGAATTTATGTGAGTGATCAGTTCAGAGTTTGGCAGATGGAATTATTTGAATTTATGTGAGCGATCAGTTGTTTAGTTCTGCCACCACTCCGTAAATTTAGTTTTCTCTTCTACCTCGTTCATCTAAATGCAATTTCGTTACACATCTATGTCAACAAAGTTCTAAGATTATTCCTGCTCTTTTCTGTTTTAAACCTGGCAAAACATCAAAGTTCGTCTGCATTTTGTCAATTTATGCTTTTCGGCAGAAATATATTAATGGGTTTTCAAATTTTTCTGGAAAATACGGGTAATTAGATTTCAAGGTTTTAGGAAAATTTTTGAGTATCTTGGAGAAATTTTGTAAATTTGAGTTTCAGTGGTTAAAATTCAAAATTTTGGGGGAGCAAATTTTCTTGAAGATGTTGAATCTATTTTAGCTATCATAACAAAATTTAAACAATCATACTTTATATTTAAAATTTTAAGTCCACAAACTTTTTTTTGATAATATTGAAACCATTTTACAATATTTAAACACTCATATTACTATATTTAAAATAAAATCTCAGTTTTCTACCATCCACACAAATTTGAAGCCTAAGTAGACAACGCATTCTATTTAAAATAAAAGACTAAGTAGACAACACCTCACTCTAAAGGATATACCACCACCACCTTCCCTTGGAAGGATATACCACGATTTCCCTTTTCTCACCCTTTTCTCATGTACTACTCTTGCTACTACCCGACTCTCCAACCATGTTCTCACACAATTCCAAACCTAATTCCTTATTCCTTGGGTTCAACCATCTCATTACCAGCTCCTTCGAAGATATCGAATTCACAGATGACTCTTTGGCTTGTTTACTTCTCATTTCCCATCTCTTCATAAACTTACTATAGCGTAGCGCACCATGTTAGCTTATTGAAACCTGTCGTTTCAGCTTCCAATCTTACACATTTAGTTTTAGATGCTGAAGTGGAGATCCAGGTTTTAATTGCAAATTTTTTGAAGCTCACGACTTTAAAGGTAAAGAGGTCTTTAAGGAAACAAGATGTGAGAATAAATGGAATGTTGTTTCAAAAATGTTCATGCATGATCTGGAAGCACATGATCTACATTATTTTAGGTATCTTTTTGTTTCTTTATTAGATTTATGTGCTTATTTAGGTTGACTATTATTGCAATACAATTGCAAGCGTTGAAGGCCAATCCATATTGAAATGAATAAGGCATTATTGTTGAAGCATGTATTTCCAAGTCAAGAGGACCATTAGCCACTTTTTGTGTAGAATGGTATTCTAAATAAAAAATGGTGATGTTGTGGTGTGTGACGAAACGTTTGGGAAAGTAATTAGTTTGGTTTTAGCGAATATTTCATATTTAGGAGATTCCAATACCTTTTACCTTTTAGACCATTCTTAGTGCTTTCTTGAAATGTTATTCATTTCCTCAACTTTAGGTTTTGCCTTGTTTTAAATGTACCATATGAGAAGGTAAGGGCTTTGATTGATTTTGCCACTGTAATTCAAGATGTGTTGGCATTGCGCAACTGTAACTGAGTTATAATCATAACATATATCGACAATGAAAATGAAGACATTTTTTTACTGAATGATATTCAATTCACACATATTTTTAAGTATATGAAATCCGTTCTTCAATGAAGAGCATGCATGGGCTTTTCTTTATCACGATGGAGCTCGTCTTGAGGAATTTGGGCCCTCCATAGTGGTGCAGGTCTGTAAAGCTCTATAGTCTTTCGTCTTTTCGTGTGCCCTTCTCTCACTGCGTACAAATACTCACTGCCTACAGAATCTAAAGACATTATTTTGCTTCTTTCTGTTTAAAAAGGTTTGAAAACTGAAATTAATATAATACGATATTGATTAATTTACAAATTTTAGCCTCTTTTTCAATTTGTCAAGGACATATCAATTAGTTCTGTTGTTGTCATAGGACCCGAGCTACCAGAGTAAAACGGAAATGTGAATCTTACACAGGAGGTCATCATTCGACAAGAAAATTAGGTGTTTTCCCAAAATAACAAGAAGTTTGATTACAGGGACGTTGAAACAATTCGAATCACGCACAAGAAAATTCTCACTCCAAAGGAAAGGGAATTTGATTATAGGGATGAAAAAACAATTCAAGAAAGGACTCGCTAGGCATATCTACCATCGCCTTAAAGATCTTGGATTAGCAGTTTTTCTTGACCAACAAGAATTGCAAGGAGGAGAGAAGTTGGATCCCCAACTCGAAGGGGCTATTCGAACAACCTTTGTTCATGTAGCAATATTATCTCCAAATTATGCTCAATGAAGTTGGGGTCTCCACGATCTCGTACAGATGTTGGAGTCGGGGTTGACAATAATTCTGGTCTTCTACAAGGTCGAGCCCGTGGATCTTCGATGGACGAGGGGTGGAGATCGAGTTTATACTCGACATCCGGGGGTGCTCGAAAGGACGAGAACATTTGATTCTCAGCCGTGATATGACCCCAACACCATAAAAAAGTGGAGGAATTCAATATCTGTTGTGGCAGATATAAACAATTTTGAGTTGAAGGTATGTAAACGGGTAAGGCCTCCACCTCTACCTATTGTTCTGAGTTTTGTACTTTGTTGTTTTCATACGTATAGCACAATTAACTTCTGTAGACATTTCTCATTATGCAATTGACTGTGATTGTGAATATTATTCAGTGAGCAGGCGTAGCTTGTCCATGAGGTCGTCCAACAAAGTTTTTAAAAGAACCTCCAAACCAGTCTTGAATGTCTCTAAATATCGTAGCCGCCTCGATGAAAAAATAAAAGAGTTGGACAGGACATTGTCACTGCAGCGGCAAAGCGAGAATGCTACAGTTTTGGGAATTGTAGGTCTCAGTGGGATCGTAAAAAGTTAAAACTACCCTCGCTAGACAATTTTTCAACCGTGAGAGATGATGGTACAATTGATATTGCTTCTTATTCAATGTCTAATCCAGTTCTTTACAATCCATGTAGAGTAGCCTTCTTAAGGATCTCACTATTACACCACCAAGGGCACTTTTAAGTCATTTTTCTAAGATAAAAGAAATCTTTTGCTTTAAAAAATCATTTTTTATTTTAGTTATTTTGCATTAAAAATTTATATCAATTGAATTGTCAAAAAGTTTGAGACAAAAATATTTTAAGACAAAACTTTATGTTTAAAATAAAGTCACTTTGAGACAAAAATATTTTAAGACAAAACTTTATATTTAACACAAAAATAGTTTGAGACAAAAATATTTTGACACAAAACTTTATATTTAAGACAAAAGTAGTTTGAGACAAACATTTAAAGACAAAATTTTATATTTAAGAAAAAATAATTTTAAGACAAAAACAATTTAAGACAATTATTTTGAGACAAAACTTTACATCTAAGACAATGGCCACTTTAGATGAAATGTATTTCATACAATTAACAATTAAGACACAAACATAACAATTTAAGACAATATTATCTAACAACTCCAAAATTGACTCTAACAATGTGCCTCAAGTTTGCGAGCTTGCATGCAACCACTGTCTTGCGCCTATACCGATGTTGTTATTTTACTTGCCATTCATGTTGTCTTATATAAATACATCGATTTGGTGGGCTCCTTATTTTGTGGGTGTAGTCGACTAAGAAGAACGCAACAACTTTTACTAACAAGATTTCTCGGACATCAATTCCTCTTTTGTCCCTTTCATATCTACTGATATGATTAGAGACAAGTTATTTATCATTGCATTCGGCACTGCTACACAGAGGGGGAATTTCTGAATTTTTTTTAAGAGAAGAGAAGTATTTTGTGTTTAAATTTTCAATACGAGGCACTAGTAAAAAAGGTAAAGGTAAAGGATTAGGGGTCCGTCTGCTAGAAATCACCAAGTGGTTGGTTTACCATGGTTGTGAAGTGATATTCAACAGAGGAAAAGAATTCATGAGACACATATCCATGAGATAGTTGAAGTAGATAGGGGCTCGTGTGAAAAACATGTATAAGCTAGATGTGGAAGATTGTGCTGCATTAAGCACTAAAGCGGAGAAAGCGCAGGTCACGATGTCAATGAACTTTGGCACAAAATACTTGGTCATTTGCATCATGATATCTTGAATATTATATTACAAATAACCACCGGCCTCCCTCAAGGGGAACTTAAGAAGTAGGATGTATGCAAAGGATTTATGTTGCAGAAGTACATAAAATCCACATTCCATGAGCGGGACAACAAAGCACATGTAGTCCTAGAAAGGATCCACTATGATGTTTATGGGACTTTTTCGACAACCTACACTATTGGACAAAAATATTTTTTCATTTTTATTGATGACTTCTCACGGAAGTGTTGGATCTTCTTCATGTGGAAGAAAAATGAGACATTCTCCAAGTTCCTAGAATTCAAGACACTGGTCGAAAAGAAGCTAGTAACAAGGTGAAGGCTCTGTTGTAGCGGCTAAAACACCCTCCAAAATTTTGGTTTGCACTTAAATTTTGAAGCCTACTATGGATATTGTGATTGATTGTTCCTAAGTCACTTATTGGTAAGTTGATGATCTAAATCTCCCCTTTTCGATCGTAAGAGCGTTCATGCTTTTATCTTTACATAGAATATGTCATCTTTGGGCATGACGGTTATTGATTGTCATGCAAAGGGAGGTTTGTTTTGCTTCAAGGGGAAATATTTATGGGAATGGGATTTCCTCACCACATACACATGTTTCACACTCATTTCACACACTCTTCCACAAGTGTCACCTTTATCCTCCCAAAGTCTATCATCAGAGCCACACTTGCAATAAGCTGCCACAAAGCTTCTTGCATTAAGCGAAGTATGTGTTATATGTTGTAGATGGTCTATGTTGTATCACTAAGTTTTCAAGTGTGTGATCATAGTCAAGTTTTATCACTGTTCACATCAACTCTACTGATCCCACACTTAACCAAATTTTAGAGTATCCTTAGAAACCTTGCCTCATCCAACTTTCCTGAACTGCGCACTTCACATATGTAATCCTCAAGCTTTTCCATTACCTATTGGGACTGGGAAATGCGCAGAAACCACAACCTCCCTTAGCATTCAAAACTACACAGTGGTTTCCTCCAATGTCCTTCCCCCAACCAAAACCCACTGTCTCGAGAAACTGTGCAGTTTTGTCCCTTGACTACCCAGTCTACATTGCATCTTGAAATTGTGTAGATATTTCCTCCCAGGGCCTCATCCCATAGTAGTGCCTTGCATCCTAAAACTGTGTCAATGTGTCCTCCCAGGGCCTCATCTCGCAACAGTCATTGCCCATTGAAACTGTAAAAAATTATGTCTCTTAGGGGCCACGAAGAAAGATGATATGATAAATGACTATCAAGGAACTGAGGAGAAAAATAAGTAGACGAAGAAACCTAAGGTATGATAGAATATCGAGACTGCATGAAGACTCCATCTGATGCATAACTCTTTGGAGGATCGGTATGGAAAACAAAGCACATCTTTTGAAATACACCTCTTACTGTAGCTTAAAAGTTTGCTTATCATTGTCGTATCATTTTGTCTTTAATGACATGCATGGTTGCAAGAAGTAAAATTCATTCCATGTGTTTCCTCTACATGCCTTTCTTACTTTCACTTGTTTATTAGATAGCCTAGAAGATGAAGAGTATTACCACTCGTTTATTTAAGCTATGGAGGTTCTGACCAACATGATCTTATGACTAACCAGGCATGATGCAAGGAATCCTAACTGGGATGAAAGATGCTCGATGATATTTAAATAGTCAGTACACTCCTTTGCATTAATCCTTGCTTTGTATCTTGCATGTATCCTCACTGCTTATCAGATTTGGCTACCTGCTGCCAGTAGTCTCTTAGCTCTTTCCTAACAAAGTAGGGGAAGGAATTTCCTTCTACCTGATTTATTCAAGGCTTTTAATAGAAAGTATAGAGCTAAGAGAAGGAGATGTGCAATCTCACTATCAAACTCTTGAAAATACTTTGCATGTTCGAATCTATCCAAAAGATTAAGTTGCCACTCAACAACATTGTCAATCTTGGAAGACTAAATAAATATCACATATCTGGATATTATAAACTTCTTATTCACTTCATCATAGAGATGGTATGCTTTGGACGTATGAATACCCAAAGAAGATATGTTTGTGACTCCTTGCACTGATTCTTTTTATCTGTTCCTTAGGTATGAAGGCAAAATAGGATGAACCAAAAACCTTGAGATGCCTCACCGAAGGAATGTGGTCATACCACATTTTATAGGGAGTCTTGTTTCTAATAGCAAGAGATGGAATCCTATTCTTTATATACACAACACATAGAACCACGTCAGCCCAAACCTTATGAACTTAACATGTGAACTATGCCAAGTTCATAGTGAAAATAATACATTCCAGTGAACTATGTGTTGAAAAATGAAGCAAGAAATTCTCAATTTGATTTTTCCTTGATTAAATTGAAAAAAATTAAATTTCCACATCAACAGACAACTTGGATGATGTTAACTTGTGTGACATGGCTCGTGTAAACTAGTTTACTCAGTAAATTTGAGTTGGAGGAGTTAGATTTCAGTTTTGCATATGCGATTGCTAATTTGTAGCAATAAAGGTCAATTACCTCAGGTTGTTGTCAGTTAAACTAGTTCTAACTTTTGGAGGAACTAGTGGAAAGTCATTTAAGTAGTGGGACTTCAGTCAAACTCAATGATCATCTAGTTAATTGATCAATCAACCAAAAATAGTTGGGGCATGTAGAGAAGTCAAGTTCCCTAATATTGGTGGAGATTCCAAGGAAGTTTTAATATCTTGTAGCTCACACAATTTCAAGAACTTACTATAACCATAGTGGAGAAAGTAGCTTGAGTAGGAACTTCTTATGAAATTGGAGAGGGAATGATTTTTGGTAGCATTAATATCCTACCAACAATTTGTTTTTCACCACACTTCAATGTTTTGGGCAGGGTTTTTGCGGGTGGACAATTTTTTATGATGGTTTTTGGTCATGCACGTCCTCACTAAGTATATTAGGCAGTCTGTAATAGTTCCTTGCATGTACGTCCTCACTAAATATGTTTTGTGATGTTTGTACTAGTTCCTTGGAAATTTGTGTTCATCAAGGCTTGACTACTTATGATCTTAGGTGCTCACAGCAATCCCATAGTTTATGGCAGTCTCCAAATCACCATTACTGAAAGGATCCTAAAAAACAACTTGAGAGGAAGATGATAAGGGAACACTCTTGTTGGCACTTGCCTAGAACTAGTGGAATTGGTTGGTCCCAATGGTTTTAGATTTGTACTAGTCTAGTTTGGTGGTTCAGATTGGCTAAGCTTGGTCTTGTACTGAACTGACCTTAAAACACCAAAGTGACTAGTTCTCTACTAAATTGACAAGTTCTCAAGAATGTAGTGCAACATAGCTAATGACCACAAAATATTAATTTTTTAATAAAAAATACTTAAAAGGAGAAAAAATATCTTAACCTTAGGGCCCTACAAAACCTAGCCCTAGTAATTAATAGTAATATTTAATTTTTAAAGTTAAAGTAAAAGTTGGCATTCTCCTTATCTATCCTTTTTGAAAAGGAAAGGTAAGGATAATGTCAAATTTTACTAAAATTTTTAATATTAACATTAATTGTTCTAGGTTGTTTCAAAGTGGTTCCAACTTCAATCAATTTTGAGAAAATCAAATATTAGATCCCATTCGAAACTTAGTGGTGATTGTTTGAACTGCTTCTTTGTAATGATTCCTAGACTTTGACTTCCAATTTTTCATGTGCATTTATTGCATAATCATATTCCTCGTGAGACTTTGCAGCAAAAGTTGATCTTTAATCCATTGCAACCACTTGAAGTAGCTTAGAGAACCATCAACTACCCCTCCCAAGTTGCTCCTCAACATTGAAATTTTCTTTGGAAGCAGACATTCATTTTATCCATTAGATCATTTTTTCCACTGTGACAGTCCAACAACACCCTTGCTAGCATATGCTTGAAAATCAATCTCATCTTTACTGCTACCTTATAAACACTCTTAAATATTGTGTCTCCAATCTAAAAGAGGAAGAACCAGAAAGGGCCTTCTTGGCCCTCTTCTCAACTCACAATGTGTTTAGCTTCTCTCTTGTGCTTACACTCTAGTCTTCTCGCAGCTTCAGAATGGTGAGTCTTAAACACAGCCTCATGATGTGCATTCACGTAGGCATAATTCACCCTTGCTTTGCATCAAATTAACCCCCTAGCATTCCCTTTACCTTTACATGCAATCATATATTTTCCTTGTGGAGGAATGTTAAGCTTCCCATCCCTATTTCACCTGCCTCTCCTACCCTCATGAAGCTGATAAGATGAATTTAACAAACTCACTATATCTGAGATAAATAACCCATCCAACTGGGTATATTGTGTTGATACCCTTTTAGAAACTAAATCCATCCTTCCATAATGATATGTCCCTCTCCAACAACATCATCATGTTGTCATCGAGATCTATCATTCTCATGATCACCATAAATTTCCCAGTCCTTCACTTATATCTTTGGTAACGTCATCATTCAGATAACTTATATTTTGTTGTATTGTTGCTTGTGTTATTATTTCCTTTAATGGAAATATCTCCCTAGTAGGCACGAGTAACTAAATTCAAGTTCTTATTGAACTCTTTTGTTAACATACTTAATTTTCATTTTGACCTATTCGGTTTCAAATTCTAGTGTGGTTGGTTTACTGGTTGACTACTAGCTTTCACCAAGTGGTTTTTGATGATCATAGTTAGTTTAGAGTGAATGTTGGACTTTGCCTTCAAAACCAAGCCCCAAGAATATGAAATTATCATAAAATATTTCAGAGCTCATACTTT
Organism: Pinus taeda; assembly: GCA_000404065.3. Classification (NCBI taxonomy): domain Eukaryota; kingdom Viridiplantae; phylum Streptophyta; class Pinopsida; order Pinales; family Pinaceae; genus Pinus; species Pinus taeda. The sequence continues at coordinate 252,462 of APFE030092055.1, forward strand.
TCTACAAAGAAATACACTATTTTCATTCATCAAGAAAAGTTATATCAGAAAGAACCAAGTGGTTATGCTTTTCAACACTTTCACCTAAATTTCTTATCTATCTTTTTCTTATTGAATGGGAAAGTTTGGGTTTTGGGATTTTCAAATTAAAGTTCTACACTGGTGGTGTTGATCTCGCATTTCGGTCTCCTTCTAAAATCTTGTTTGGTATGTGCAAAACAAGCATTGGTGTAGCTTTTAGTGGTGCAATTATTAAAGATATGAAAATTTTATATTGGTTTAAGACATGCAATGTTCAATATCTACATGATACCTTTTCTTGACATTCCATTCATAAATTTGAAATTTGTAACAAGTATAAATTCTACTAATTAATTATTATATTGATTATTACAATATTGAAGATAAAGGAAGAATAATTTATAATGTAGGTTTATGTGAATGGAAAATGTTAAGGTAAAGGAATAATTTATAATGATGGCTGGACCATAGAGGTTGGGTTCCTTACCATCGATGTATTCTATATAAGGAGGGAGAAGAAGGAGAAGATGGCATCACTTTTGCTTGTGTAATTGAGGACAAGGCTAAGAAGTGACAACTTAGTAATGGATTGATGGCTCATGCATGACTTGTTTTTGAAATATATGGAGCAATAAGGTCTATGGCTAGGTGAAGATTAGAACTCCAAATATTTTTTTCAATAATCAATCTTGAGTGAATAGAATGTCATATCCACATAGACCTTTGCGAGAGTACTCTATTCTAGGTGATGATAGAGTACACCATTTCCTTATTGGAAGTAATTAAACTTTTATAATGGTATAATTTAATTATGAATATTTAAAATACTAGATGTTTACAATCAATTTTATAAAGGGTTATGGGCTTCGTAATGTTTTTGCTTGAATTTTAAATATTGAGATAGAAATTTGTAACGAGAATATAATGACCTTAATTCCTTCTTAATGCTATAAGTATCTACTATTTGTATTTTCTTCAAATCGAATAGAAATATGATCAGCTTTGTTTTTGCTAACAAAAAAACACATAAACATATTCTATTATATAATATTTTTTGTTATTCTTAACAAAATTATTATCAACCATGTTTTATTTAGAAAATAACATATATTTAGTTATATAGTTAATTATTAAATTGATAACTATTTAATATGGGTTGACTTTTAGTGATGTTTCTATGGATCATCTTATGATGTTGTGGACTATTTAGAAGTCACGTCACTAGTAAGTTAAGTTTTCATGTCTCCTTCTCATGTTTATACAAAATACAGTAGAGAATGGATGGGAATATTTCATTCATGAATATAAAAATGGGATCACAAATTATCTTAAGTTTACGCACAATATATTGACAATGTATCCATGTGAGAAGTACTAGAGTATAGGGATTGGATCAACCAAGCCTTTTCAATATATGAAAATATTAGGCTTCAAGATTTCATGTGTTGTAGTGATGGATGCATTAAAGAGGGAAAATCAAATTAACTCAAACTACTAGAATGGGATATTGATGGGTGGACGTTAAGTTGTACCTATTATGGGAACCTCATCTTTAGTATCTCCTTCGTCTATATGTTCTCCTTAGGTGATGGAAAATTTTCACAAAACTATTTTGAGTGTTAACATTTGTTGATTACATAGTCATCTTGTTTCATTAATAGAATTATATTTCTTGATAAAACAAGTAGAAAAAATCCTATTGGTGTGTTAGGATTCAAAGTAATTTTTCCTTCCCCTAATATTATTTTTTAAATTGAGGAGGTGGAGCATTTTGAGGATGGCATATTATGTTCTTCTAAGCAATGTGAGCAGGCCTCAATGAAATTTAGGGCCTCAATCGAGAAACCTCGTGAAAGAGATAGTTTTTCGGTAAAATCTGTTGATATTTCTGTCAGGATCTCAGATGGTGCCTCCTACCTAACCTAGTCACACGTAACCTAGTCAAGGTAAAACAAATTAAACTTTTAAGTTCCACTTTAACTCTTCCCACTATGTTTTTACACAATCTTAAGGGACCTTGGTAAAATAAGTCCGTTGATGATTAGTCATGACATTCTGGTGTAATAATACTTGTACATACCATAGAGTACATAACTCCATATCAATAACTAACGTTTTGTATCTATGTGGATGATATTTTGGTTATGGATGACATAGTATCTTGGTGGAAAGATGTTTGGATCCCTATGACCATGGTGATAATATTTAACAAAATACTCATATCTATTCATCAATTTCATGTGTGATTAGTCGGGACCCAACATGCACACTTGTACCTAGGATGTATGACTATGTAATCATTTCTTGGATGACTTCATTGTCAACATTGAAGGAAATATTTTATACTTGATAGTTGGATTTTTGGATGCATTTCTTGGATGACTTCATTTTTAGTGTTGAGTGTAGTACTTGTACATGGGACCTTTGTTTATGGATGATCCGTTTATGGACACACTTCTTGGACTACTTCACTCTTAGGGTTGGGGGCAATGCCCATACATAGGAAGTTGGCTTATGGAGATACATCATAGATATAAAATTTGAAAGCAATGTGTTTCAAAGGGGATGAAATGGTGGGATCCCCCCTAGCAATGTAATGGGGTCCATAATGGTTAATAATATTATAAGTATGGTGGTCATTTAATGTAATGTATACAAAGTTTGTTATGTTAATTATTATTAAATAATTCATACTAGGTAGTTTTCATGTGATAAATGTAATATGGCCTATTCATTAGCATAGGCACCAATAGTGGTTAAAATTTAGGTTTTCTAAATGAATAATATTTGAGTCCTTCTTATTAAATTTGTTAAGTATAGTGATTGTATTTGAGCATTAGTTCATGGGGAGGTTTCCCTTGAAGAGGAAAAGGAACAAGAGTTTATCTTTCCATAAAATGATTACCATACCCTATTAACTTACCTTGATGGTTTTGGATTCAATGAAGTAAAATGAATTTTTATCATATTATTATAGACATTACCCCACAGTGAATTCATGCAATGGAAACTTACGGAGACCTTTTCTAATCCTTACACCTGTCTCTATCTTGAGAGTTGGATCTCATCAATGGTCTAGGACGCGGATGCCCATCCGTTGGTGAAGGTTTTCTTGAGCTTGGTCATGGTAACTACCCACCCAATCCATGTTGGCTGAGGTTCATTCATGGTGTTTTTTTGTAGGGTTTCCATATAACTTCTACCTTGCAGGTTCCAGATGTTTGGCAAGGTAACCTTTGCACCCTTCCTTGCAAAATTTTACCACCGGTTTCCATAATGGCGATGTAAGGTTTGCTAACAAACCTAATAATGTTTTGGTGCTAATTTTCCAGCTTTCATTTTTTTTACATGGGGTTCTGATACTGATATGTAGCCAGACAAAGTGGTTTGGTTCCAATTTCTGTGGGAAATGGATCCAGCAGAAAGAGGTCAAAATTAGGTATTCACTGTTAACCCTCACTGGGCTACCCAAGGCTCCATTATGGCTTGGTATTATCTATGAAATTGATGGAATGGTTATGATATGTTACCTACAGTTTAACAACCCTCCTTTTTTAAACGCTTTCAGGTCTGCGTAGGTGTTCCACCTCTCATTTTCCTTATGGACGACGAATTTCTAGCAGTCATGCTCAAGATTATATTACTCCATGTTTTCCAAGTATTTCATAGACTTACGGTGACATGAAGAGTCAAGGTTTGCTTATCCTGTTTCCTTAAAAGTGTAAATGGTCTTAATGGCCACTTGAGCTTGAGAGGCTATTCTAGTTTTTGGTCTCCATTAACGCATCTGTTAGAATCAGTTATTAATTTTGGGTCTGCAATGTAAATTCCTTAAGTTTCGCTCCTTCTCAGCTAGTTAGGGTTTTAGAAGGAAAATTAACTCAGGTCAAAACTTTTTTTTAATACAGTTGTTCCAGAATCTGGCGTTATGGCTTCAACACAATTAGAGTGACTCTATATGGTTAACAGTACTAAAATCCTAATTGTTTAATGGTTACAGTAGTTTCTATATTTTGAATGGTGCTACCACGTCAATCATTAGAGGGGTTGAAACTGAGAATTTGATTGATTATCATTTACTAAGATTATGAATGTGGTTCTTATTACTATTTGTTACTCCATGCAATTGTCTTATTCTTTACAGTATCATAGACTTTTTCCTCTTGAATTTATGCGTTTAACAGAATGTGAATTATATTTTTAATAGGCTATGTTATTATGTATTTTCTTCTAGCTTATACTACATGTTGCCTACATTATTTCTTTTTCTGAGGTTTATACCCAACCACACCCTCCATCTAACATTCAATACTTTGGGACTGTCTTCTGGCTAGGCTGCTGCCAGGCTATGCCAGAAGACTAACCAAGTTTCCCTATTGGTCTTCCTCGTTAAGTTTTCCCGCAATTCTACTGTCCTTTTTGTTTTTATATTTCATTATCATTCAAGATAGCTTAATTCCTACTGGAGTCATTATCAAGATCCTTTATTTGGTTTGTCATCACACAAAATGTGAGTTTAATTTATTTCATAGAGCATTAATAACAATCATAAAAGGAGATTCAGTTTCTGCAAATTTATATAATAAATATCTACACTTAGATTTTCCTTTCAGTTATCCTCATAGAACACCAATTTGATTTGTATCTAGTTATAAGTTATACATTTGAGCCATAGAATACTTATCTGAAGCCTTGTGAGCCTGCACAAACATTTTCTCCACCTTCTAGAAAGAAATGTGGTTTCCTCCCTACCACGAGATTAGTCACAGATGAATCCCCCCCATGCTCTTCTTAGAAGCATGAAGTTCTAGGACAACCTAATGTCCTTGTCAACTCCCTCTCATCTTCCTTGTCACGTTTTCTAGTACTTGCGTATCCAACAAGAAATCTGGGATATGAATTCCATCAAGGTAGAAAATCAAGGGGTTTTCAAGTCATTTTTTTAGGGTTTCCACTAGCGTAATCTCACAATATTATCCACCCAGTCCCTAAACTGGGATCTATTGCTATTTCAATTAATTATTAGATGATCATGGTGGGCCATAATTCCAAGTTAAGTGTTATGACTCTTCATAGGATATTATTGGAGATACTTCAGGAGACACCTCTTTGGCTAAAGGGTTAAGGATTTTGACTTCAGTATCAAACCATCAACCATATCCTCAACATTTTTCCCATCAACCATATCCTCAACATATCGAACCAACAACCAAGAAGACAACTGAGGTGAAGCATGGACATCCTCTCTTGCCCACGTTGTTCAGGATATATATCAATCTATGAATGCCTCTACACTCCACTAATTATGCATCAATAAAATTTTGGGTTGCCCCACTATCCACCAAGATGGATACACATTGTCCCTACAATGTGCCTCTAATTCCTAAAATTGCAAAATTGGAATTTTCCATGTCAAAATTTTAATTCGAGACTGACCATGCATTGGAATGCAATTCACACATTATTAAGACATTAAAAATGAATAATTTATAAAATACCAAATACAATGCATACATTGATTTTTATCTCACAAGGTATTTAGACGCTAATTGAGCAAGTTCACATGAAGAGAGAAAGGAAATATCATGATAAATTGTTCAATTTGTAATCAAGAGTATTATCTTGGATAAGGGAGAAGTAACATTTAGTTTCTTTCTCATATACAAAGGAAAAATTACGAAGCAATGTAAAATGCCTTTCGTGAAGCAATGTTGTTGTAAAGGGTGGGGATTTTGGGTAGAGGGTTATAGGTTTTGGAGGTATTAAAATAAGTATTTGGTAAATCTAGGGGATATCTACTAAAATAGGCATCAAGTAGTATTGACTATTTAGTAATAGAAAGAAAAGGGTATTCTAAATCGTGAACACACTAATGGTTGTTTATCTCACCACTTGAAAGGATGTTATGAGTTCAATGAATCACATGAGGGAGAAGATTATATGCTAGTAGTACTTTTTTGCAACGTTCCAAATCAGATGTGAATGGAGAGGACTTTGCAAAGGTTTTTTCGCGAGGGTCAAGGGTTTCTAGGCTTTGATAGTTGATCAAAATGTTGGAATGAGGATGAGTTATCCAATGCAATGTGATCAGAGGAGGTGGATTTAGTTGTATGTTTGGATTTCATGAAGATGCTAAAGGTCTCGAGGTTTGTTCTGGTAGTTGGAAAGGACAATGGCAATTGTTCTTTGCCAAGGAAGAGTAGATTAGACTCCTCTTCTTTGGCAAGAGATATACACAACAAGGGGTAACTAACAAATTCATTTACACATTTCGACATCATTGTCGATGACATTTATTGTGAATGGGTCGTCGTGTTGGTTAGCTAGGGTTGGGGCATAATATGATGGAGACAATCAGGAAATCTACTTTCACTACAAAAAAGGGGCAAACAAGAAGTTAATTTTTTGCAAGGAAATTCTGAATACATTATCACATTGGTTTAGTGGTTGTCATTTATTAATATGATCATGGTGTGTCATACTTTCTAAGCTAAATTCTATGACTCTTCATAGGATACTTTTAGAGATACTAGAGGAGAGACCTCTTTGGCTCAAGGGTTCAGGAAGGATTTTGACTTCAATATCGAACCATCAACTATATCTTCAACACTTGTGCCATCATGGAGGAGGGGAGACATTTCTCTTCAAAATTCTTCCTCTAATTTGTAGGTTTTTCGAAGTTGTTTGATGTTATCTTCAGGGAGGCATTGTTCCATGGATGAAATTTTCATTTCAAAGATTTTGTTTACTTTTATTATATGTCTACTAGTTTCTCTAGGACTTTTTCCTTCTTCCTTATTCCCATTTGAAGTGGGCAAGTATCCACTTTAAAATGCCCTGATATTGTTTTGCATTCACCCAAATCGACTTCCCTGTTGTGTTTGCTGAGGCAATTTTGACTTGGCCCAAATGATTTGTTTCCAAAACATATGAGATTTCCTTGCCATTTTTAACATTTACTATTGATTTGTTTTCCCTTTTGGGATGAGGCCACTCACTAAATATCCTCAATGAAAATAATGCATGAACCTTGATGAGGACCTAAAAGAACAATCCCTCGTTCATCCGTAAAAATCGTCGAATTGCGCTTTGAACAAAACAAAATATGAGCAATACTAAACTACCCACATAAATGGTATTGAGATTTAATAAAATTTAATCCAAGTCTAAGTTTTCGATTCCTTCTCGAGTCGCAAAAACCACTGGCGGTATCGAGTTCATAAAAGAAACTAGGATATGTTATCCAAAATCCGAGCTTAGTGACCTAAATCCCTAATGTGACTGATACTTTGATTAATTGAGTTGATGTATCGATCCTTTGTCTCATGGCTAGCTATGACAACTCGATTTATTGATTTAGCTGATCTAATCTCAAGGTTAACTGTGGCAGCTGAATTTGAATCCATGATCCATTTGCTGTTTGTAGAAAAACCACGAGTTCACTGAAACCATCAAGAGAACATGGAAAATTCTTCATGTTCTTCCACTCCAACATAATTATATTATCAACATTATAAAACATATAAAATATGTATCAATTTGTACCAGGCAAATCTACTTTAAAGGATCACAACCTATAAGCTCAACCATGAAGTCTTACTCCAATAACGTCAAGATAATTAAACAAGTGACCTTTTAATAGAAAATATTTTTTAACAATGGGAACTCAACTAACTAGGTTGACCCTTAAGACTATGTATTTTTACCATTCACTTTGAAATTTGAGAAAATAATTTTAAATTTATAAAATTACTAGCATTATAAATGAAATATTTATATCAAACTCATTTTTGCATTAAAATAAAACTTTTATTAACTTAAAATTAAAAAATTTGTATTACCAAACTCCTCCAACAACGAGAAAAACACACAAAAAAAATATCAGAAATAATAGTACTCAACGTGTAAAGAAGCGATAATTGTAAAAGACACTCATACCAATGAGAACACACTTAACATAATATCAATGAATTTTATGGTTAAAGACTTACATAATTAAATTAGCGTAAGTTTTTGCGTAGGTTCAATTAAATTAGTTAGTTCAAACAAAATAGTATACAATAGGCACCACTAGTGCGATTGTGGTTGTATACAGTAGTCACCACTAGTGTGATTACCATAATATGCAGGAACCACTAGACTTTATGCAAACTCAAATGCTCTTGAAATCTGGAACTGTTGATTTCATGCCTTAAAGAACCAGATTGATGCCACTAAATTTGGATCTGATTTTTAATTGTTGTCTCCTTTCTTTCAAAACCTCTTCCAGTTATTATTAATCTCTTATTATTTTACTACTCTGCCATTTACCTCTGAAATAATCAAATTTACTTCTTGAATATCTACAATAGCCCCAAATTGGTTGATCCCTTTGTTAGAATACTCTACCACCTCATTCAATCTGAAATCGTCACATGCCATGTGTATAGAGTAGATAGAGAACAAAAATGCTTCATTGTCATCACCTATTAATGCAACAAAAGGAGACAAAAAATCACTCATTTGTTGGCAGTCTCCAATGTTCGAATCATATAGAACATAAGTGTCAAGGATGGTGAGTAATTTCTCATGATGATGCTTACAAGATGTTTATAGGCGTTCATCATTAATAGTAACCACAAACTTTTTTGGAATGAGATTATATTCCTCCATAGATTCATTATCTAAGAAGGCCTCACTTTCTTTATTCCTATCATTATTCTGTTCCAATCCTTCTGAGGAAATTCTCTGTAGTTCATTATGTAAACCATTTGTATAGCAGTATGTGAAACATCAACGAGTTTTTCTAATAATCCCTCGCATTGGATACAGGCTGCCTAAAATCTCCAAATTATAGTTTGAAAGCATGACTAGTAGTGATAGGCATAACAAAAATCTATCATCACCACAGTTAAGTGAAATTATAAATAGTAGAAGAGAACTTAATTTCTTTAGGTTCCATCCTCCAAAACCATAACACAGGAATGAACTTTACAATCTTGTTTACCTTAAGTTTCTTACTTGTTAAACAATTACAATGTTTTTCCCATTTAATGGTAATGGTTTTTAAAAACAATTGATCATGTTGTCTCACAATTATTTGATAGTAGGCTCTGCCTACAAAATGGAGAGTTTACTTAATAAAGTATGGACTATCTTCAGCCATAAACGATGACCAGGGTGTTTGAAAAAATTTGCTATAACCGACAACCTTTCCATTTGTTTCTACGGTACATTTATCCATTGTGTACCGTCCTGTCCAAATGAATTGAAAAATACAAATTGAAACACCTAACACAAATTCCCTTGAAAATAAATCCTTTGGTTTCGAGATGGTCTTTGTTTGATGTTTTTTTGTTTGCAGTTAAGATCCACCAGGATCACTAAACAATCCAATTCAGATGTCCATGAATGCAGCAATTTATTCCTATAGCATAAGCAATGCTCTAGTGTCATAGTATTATTGTCAATAAAAGATTTTGATTGATATCAACAACGACTTTTGATGAAATACAAACTAGGACCTTATGGGTGCAATTTGTCAACAATTATCAGTGACGTAGATGCTAAAGAGCCAATTCTTTTTTACACTTGGATATTTCCATAACCATCAGTTCACGGTTAGGTGTTTTTATAAAAATAGAAAAAATTAAATCTGGGTATTTTCTGAATAATAGGCTTTAGAGAGCCATTCGAATCTTCCAAAACATGACACCTATTGAAAGGATGAAAGAGGTTTTGGTAAATCAACATGTTCCCGAAAAATTCATGTTTTATTTTTTCAAAATTCATCACCACCTTCTCTTAAATTACTCCCAAAGTTAGTCATTTATGGAAAAGAGTATTAAAAACAATTTTGTCAATTTGCGTAGATTTGCCTTAAACATTTTTCGTGAAGCTGGGTGAATTTCAAGGGTTCCAAAAGCATGTTGGGTTATCTAGGAACACAACCTAGGCCCCTAAGTTTCCATGTGAATGCCCAAAATATCCAAACTAAAGGCACTACCAAATCAAAAGGCAACACTCACTCTAGAAAAACTATCAAATTAGTGAGGGCTCAAGAAAAAATTTGTATGTCCTAACCGATCCTTCAATATCTAGTGCTCACATATGAAGTATTGTTTATGCACAGCAGTGGTGAATTAAATCTAGATGGCCAATTGGATAGCTAATATGAAGATATTGTAATTCTCTATTCTGAATAAGGGAAGATGGCATATGCTATAGGTAGTATGACAACAGTTGCCACTCTGCCTCATTGGGTAACATTGGAAAGAAGAGGAAGTTTGGTGTAGTATCTAACAAAAATTCCAGGAAACTGTGTTCTCTTGTTACTTTTTCACCCATCCCCTCTAATCATTTAAGTAGAAGGCAGGCCGTGAAATTACGTAGGAGAGAGAAGGTATTCAATCCAAGATCTATGGCAAAGGAGTTGTAACTCAACCGAGATGGGTCAGTGACAAAAAAATTGTAGGTCAGAGAAAACAAATTCCATCTAAAAGAAGATTATTTTCACATAAAACTTTATTGTGGTAGATGTTTCCTTGTTCATCTACCTTAGATGTTAATGTGTGGTTTGTATGTAGGTTTGGTATGACATATATTCCAACTTTTTGTTGTGCACCTACTGAAAATATTTTCAAATTGTCTTGTAAGCAGGTGTCAACAAGCTTGTTGATATTGTCAGAATCACCGTTAGGCCGAAGTGCAGAAATGTTGTTTTGGAGATAAAGTATGGTTCTCTGAAGATTGTCAATGATGGTGTGACAGTGGCTAAGTAGGTAAATTGTAGATGTGGGTTGTAAATTTTTTATGTTCTATATTAGTTTTCCTTGCCTAAATGTCTTACTATCTCAGACCTGGAAGGAAAAATTCTCAGAGGTCATAGAAAACATATTTATCTTTTGAGGATGTACCTATTCCATGGAGTAGCCATAGTAGAGTAATGAATGACACTTTAAATAGTTAAAAAAAAATACTTGTGTGCCAGATGTTGATGAGTCAAGTTAAATTTTTATTTCTTGTCTAGTTAATCCAGTCTAGTTAATGCTTTTCAATGTTGCACCTTGCTTCTGATAGGTTGAATTAGAGGACCCAGTTGAAAATATTGGGGCCAAGTTGGTAAGACAGGTTGCAGAAAAGACAAATGATTTAGTAGGTGTTATAACTACCACATCTATTTTACTTGCGCAAGGTTTAATAGCTTAAGGTGTAAAGGTAATTTATTTGTCCCTATTACTCACTTAAGTATTTATTCATTTTTATTGGCCCTTTTGGTGGTTGTTGTTTAGTTTTGTGAATTTTCAAGGCTTCACGAGGATCAAGATAGTATTTGAGTGGAAAAATAGCCTGGTTGAAGATGAAATTGTGATCGTGTTATCAATTGGTATGACCTAGTTAGGAATAACCCAATAGATAAATCTAGCTTGTATTTTTAAAGATTTGTGGATAAGAATCTGAATCATAAGCTTGTTCAGTTTGTTGCAGCTGGAGAAAATCCTATTCAAATTACAAGGGGAATTGACAAGATAGTAAAGGCTCTTTGTTTTTAACTCGAGAATTTTTCAAAGGAGGTAAATGCACACATTTGAGCCGGTTTTAGTCTATGGTTGAGGTGCACTTCCATTAGGGGAATAGTTGATTTAAAACTATTAGCTAGAGTTTCTTGAAGACTACATGGTATAATTTTTAGGAGTTACTTGTCAAATATTTGGGAAAAATATTATTTGTAAGGGAGTACACATGTTGAAACTTAATACCCTATAATTGGCATTATTTATAGGTTGAAGATAGTGAATTAATGGATGTTGCTCCATTAAGTGCTGGTAATAACTATGAAATAGGAAACATGATAACAGAGGCAAGTAAAGTTTGAAGGAAAGGTGTTGTGACACATGAAGGGGGAAAAAGTACATAAAACAATCTGTATGTTGTAGAGGGAATGTAATTTGATCGTGGATATATTTCCCTGTGCTTTGTGCCAGATAGTGAGAAGATGTCCGTAGAGTATGAAAATTGCAAGATAATTGATGTGAATGAAACATTCTTGCTTTTTTTGGTTGTGCTACTACTTGCTATTGCTCCTTGTAATGTAAAGAGAATGGATAGAAATGTCAAACACATTTTTAAAATAAAATCTCATCTTAGTTGAAGAATTATTTCCCAATTACCTCCATCTATCATATATGCATGGCACATCCTTCTGGTTCAATAGAGGTTGGTGCTAGTTTTGTATGGAATTTTAAATTCTGTGCCTTATGAACCTTCTATTATTTTTGGAATCTGTATAATATTTCATTTAGAATATTGATCTAGTAATTAGAAAGAAATATGACCACTACTAAGCATGTGAAGAGGATTTATAAATTTCTATTTATTTTCGCTTGCATTTTGAAATTCAATGATCATTGAATGAACTTGCATCTTTACATTTTTCTTATAATTTGCATCTATTATTGGTTGAAAAAAATATCGCAACTTCAAGAGACTTGATTATAATATTAGAAGAGGTCATTTTTGGGGGGTATCCAATCTTGATCATTGCAGAGGACATTGAACAAGAAGCCTTGGATACTCTTGTCATGAAAAAACTTTGTGATGCATTGAATGTTGGTGCTTTGAAAGCTCCTGGATTCAGAGAGTGGGAAAGGGGACACAATTTTCCTTTAGAAATTTCATCACTCTCGTAAATTTGTACTACTACGAAATTGGTTGAGGTAACATCTTTCACAATATAACAATATTCGACACTTCCCATTTTGACATTGCTATATTCACTGGAGTTATTTTTCAAGTTTAGCTACATTAAGGACTTACATGCACTAAGAGATTAAGTGCAAATTTAGGTGTGTATATAAGCAGCTATATCATTTTTTGTGGAAACAATCTTTATTTGGTAATGAATTTTCTCTACAAGTTCAACTTTTCATATTAATAGGATAAATTCTCATTGAGTGAGATGTATTGAGAATAAAATCTTTCCACCGTATCTTGGTCACAGGTTTCTAATACCTTATGTAGATATTGTTTTGTTTATTCTTTCTCTGTGTAGGCACTGTTATCAGGGATGAAGTTGGATTTTCCCTTGGAGAAAGTTAGAAGTAAGGTTCTAGGTATTGTTGCCAAGGTGGTACTTACCAAGGACTCAAAAACAATAGTTGGTGATGGGAGCACTCAGGAAGTTGTTAATAAAAGAGTGTCTCAAATTAGAGGCTTGATAGAGGTGTGTTATTTCTCTATAACTTAAATAGGTTTCTTTATGCAAATTGAGGCTTGAAATTATTGTCTTGTTTTCTCTGTATAGCCACCATATATAGTAAAGTGGCCATCACCTTGTGGGGAGGGATCTCCTAATTAATATCACTCATGATGATGGCATTAATCTCAAATTTTATTTGTGAGTTGTCAATATAGGAGTGTAGAAAGAAACAATTTTGATGCATGGTTTATAATTTGAATATATGTGCCTCTAAAGGAACATGCAACAATAATTACAGACATTAAATTTAAATAACTTAAGGTTTCTTTGATATGAAAATATGTTTGTCTTGATATTTAACTTCCCTATCAACCTATTTTATTAAAGGTTTTCACCAATGATATCATTCTCATTTTCTTTGCAGGTTGCAGAACAAGACTACAAAAAAAAAAATTTGAATGAAAGAATTACCAAGATTTGTCGTGGAGTTGTTGTTATCCAGGTAAAGTTTGGCATGCTGATTTCATGGTAGCTATTTGTAACAATTCCCTTTTATTAGCATTATAGCAATCTGAATCTAGTTGATGGATGTTGGTGACTGCATTTCAATGTATATTTGTCTAAAGTAAGAATCGAGTGTATATGATAGTGTAAATGGAAGGACGGATTCTATATTTATCTAGATTCATTTATATGGGCATCTCTAGATGGAAATGCAACCTTTATTTATCTAGATATGCCTATGACAAGATGCAATATCCCTAATTGGACAACACTAAAACTAGCTCAATTCATTGTTTCACTGCCATGACCAATTCCTTCATTTTCCCATAGCAACTATGCTACAATAGTGGTGCCTTTGCAATGTTGAAATGTCCTACAATCTTTTCCTATGACAAGATGCAATAGCCCTAATTGGACAACATTGAAACTAGCTCAATTCAGTGTTTAACTTCCATGACTAATTCCATCATTTTCGCGTAGCAGCTGTGCTGCAATAGTGTCACATGGAGCCAGGGTTAATTTGCACACGGACATCTCTCTTTTGAAAATTAAGGAAATGTGCTAGGCTCTTAGCTAATATATGTTGCTAAGATATAATAACTTATGTTGTATGAGTTATCATCATTCTTAGTCCTTAGTTTTAGTAAATGTACTATCTTTGTGTTCATGGCTGAAATCGGATGCCTTCCCTCCTATAAATGTACTGGCACGCGAAGTGGCCAAGCACAACACAACATCACTGCTCTCAAAGGCTCTATACCTGGTTCCAAGCTTCGAGAATTTGGGGCTATAGTAGCTGATACACCAGGTAAGTGCATGCCCTATTTTCATTTTGCTATTTTTCTTCATTTAATGCCAATTTCTTTTTCTTCGGTTGAGGAATTTAAATCTCATGACTGTTGCAGGGGTGCTTGCTGCGGGATCCTGTGTTAAGATATTTTTCCAGGATTGGTTTTTTAGCTGAGATTTATCTTAACATTGTAGGGATGGCCTGTGCTGGAAACCCTAGGTTGTTAAAGTTTTGAAGTTTGATCTGTTTTGTTCCAAATGGGTGGATCTTACATGGAAGGAATGCTATCTTAGGATTCTATAATGATCTTTGCAAGTTATATTTTTTGTCGTTGATTCAGAGCCTTCTGTCGAGAGGGCTCTTTAATGTTTTTTCCTGTTGTAATGAAGTCAGTTTACTCTTACGGGATAGGTTGTGTTGTAAATCTTATGAGGTCTTTGTATTGGAACTTTGAGTACATATTTAGTCTAAGATTTTGCCTATTTAAGAATATCGCAATTTTTTTGTATGATTCGATGGGTTTGTGTGAGTTCAGAGAAACAAGGTGCAAACATTCTTTATATCGGGATTTGACATATAAACAGTGTGTATATGTCCATCCATTTTATGTGGCACAGAGGAATGGATGTATGCACATCATTTAATGTTGTTGTCTAATTCGATGAAGTTGTGTGAAAAGTTTGTGGAAACAAGGTGCACACATCTTTTATCATGATTCCGCATATACTTAATGTGTATACTTCCATCCATTTTATGTTGCACTGAGTGGATGTATGCCCAGGGTGTCTTTATATGCTATATTAATGTTTCACTGCAATTCCTGTATACATGCTATACATCCACCATTGTTTACATCCAACACGGAACAGGGCTACCGGTCATCCCTTTTGTTCATGAGTTGGAGCATACAAAACACATGCATCTATTTTCAGTTAGTCTTTAACGAATGTCAGAGTTTCTTCATACAAATGCCCTCGCCATTGCTTTATTGAGGCTTGCAAGTGATGATGGTTAATGTTTTTTCTATTAATCCTAGACTGCCAGCATTTCCAAACATTTTTGAGGTGCTACAAGTCTAATTCATGAAATTGTATATATTCGTATGATTGATTTTTCTAGAAATCTAAGGTTGCCAGCATTTCCATGCATTTTTTATTCTGCTACAATTCTAATTCATGTATATGCTCTATATATACACCATTTTTCACATCCAACTTGGTAATAGGTATATACAATTGCTACACATTCGTTCTATTTATGAGATGGAGCGTGCACAACATATGCACTCATCTATTTCCTGTCAGTATTTTTCTAATGCTCGAGTCTCTTCATACAAATGCCTGTGCTATTATTTTATCAAGATTCATAAGGGAGGATGATCGATGTCTTGCTATAAATGTAAAGCTACCAGCATTTCCAAACCTTGTGACCAAAGGATGTGTTCTAAGCCTCCACAGGTTTTTAGTTTTTGTTTTTACCATTTATAGGTGGTTGATATAGGTGCACCCAGTGGACAGTTAGAAAAATGTCCATATTCATTTGAATATTTTCAAGATTACAATGACTGTAGGGCTCACTAGAGGGGTCTTCCATGGCAGATAGTCCATGCCATGCTAGAATATGGACTCCTAAAATGTGTGAACCCTAAGTTTAACAAATAGAAATTCAAAATCATATAAGCCAATTCTTATTGGGCACAGCATTCTTAACATTATTTTCAATCACAGCACCTATGGAACCTGGTATCTAAAAACAACATAATAAAACAGAGGAGAAAAAATGTGGTTATCGAGATTGATATCAAGTATATTTTTATTTTGCATCTATAGGGTACCTTAAACTTCTATTTTTAAAAAAATCCTCACTTACATTGGATGTTTTCTTGATTTTCCCATTTTGTTATCCAATGCTTCTCATCTCAAATCCCTCACTTTTTAGTCTGGTTGGTTCTTTTAGATTAATGCTTCTACTTCTTTGTTTCAGATTTAATGCTTCACCTGCTGCTTCTTTGTCTAGGGTATACCTATTTGTATTCTTTATTTATGTTCCTAGTCATTTCTACATCTAGGAGATGGCTTCAACACTCCCTCATTGCCACTATGACATGATGTACTTTCTATCCCATTAACTATTTTGGTCATCTTTTTTTCACATGCTTTGTAATACTAAGTACTTTTCCTGTCTATTAGTGGAAATCATGAAGTTCGATGTGTGCAAAGGACTGTGCTTCTGGATACTCTTGCAAAAGAATTGGCTCCAGAAATGATGAGATTCAATGTTAAAGTTGTTTCCATTCAACAGTATACATATTCTTATTTAACTATAAACTGGGAGATGGAACACTTATCAAAGCTAAGGTAGCATCTTAAATCCAAACTTCTGACTCCCATTTGAAATAGTAAAACTTGGGTGTAAATTTAGTAATGAATTGAATCCCCTCTTGCTAAAAAAAGGTAATCTTAATAACCCATATGCGCTGGTTTCTATCAGACAGAAATTTCTGTGGTGGTTTCTCTCATACACGAGTACTAGATGCCCTTTTGTATTTGAGAAAAACTGACAGGGGTCTGTTGAATGCAAGTTTTAGCATTAAATCTATCTTTTATGTTATCATGTTTCTCTCAAGCATTTGAAATTTGTTTCTACTCCAGGTACTGATAGGTTGTGATGGAGGGAATTCCATAGTCACTGAATGGCTGGGTCTTCCAGCCCCTAGGCCTTTCTAGGAGATCTGCTATTAGGGGATTGGCAACGTACCCTGAAGGACATAAGTTTGGGCCAAAGGCGCAGCTATCTTGGGGAGAACATTTGTGGGCAGGTTTTGTTCCATGCAATGAGAAGGATGTTTACTAGTTCACAACCCAGAGTTCGCTTCCTTGTGGTATAATATTATAGCACCCTTTGTTATAATTGTTCTGTGGATCATGTGTAGGTGCAGGAAATCATCAATCTTAAACATAGATTCTTCAAAAAATTTTGAAACCTTCTATTATACTCCTTTCAGATTATTTTGAACAACTGCGTTGCGTTTGAATTTTTTATCTTGATATTATAATCCTCATATAGTAGTCACAAGCTCTCTGAACTATTTGACAGAAAATAACAAGAATATAAGGCATGCCTAACTGGACATGTTGTAGATTCAGATATTGGACGTGATCCAAAGAGTATATTGGAAAATGCATTGGAAATACTTTGAGACTATCCAAAGGAGATTCTGGATATAGTAAAGAAAACTCAAATAGACACTTTAACATTAATGCACTCAGCTTGAGGTGGCCATGGGCAGTGTTATTCGGAAAACTATGTAAGGGAAATTTCTGTGTTGCAGGGGATGCAATGCATCCTATGACTCCAAACTCAGTACAAGGTGGATGTTCTACACTTGAGGATGCAGTGGTGCTAGGAAGGTGCTTGGGAGAAGCAATGACAATCACGAATGGTCTAGAATAAGACAAAAGAATTGAAGCAGCACTGAAGAAATATGTGGAGGAGAGGAGATGGAGAGCATTTGGGCTGATAAGTGGAGCATCTATAACAGGAATAGTGCAACAAGGATCTGGGCATCCCAACAAAAAATTACAAATATCAGATCCTATTTTTAGTGGTTTTGCAGTTTGATCTACAGTCTTTACCATAAATATGCCCATGGACAAAACTTCAAATATGATTTTCTTCATCAGCAGGCAGACCTTGGGTTGTGTAAATTAGAAAGATAATATAATGCCTTAAGGCTTAAGGGAAATCTTGCTATTTCCCCTTTCTTTCTCCTTACCTTCTTACAATCAGTTTTCTGATTAAATCACTCTAGGAGATTCAACCACCATTAATTCCTTATACTTATTTTTTGGGATTCTAGGAACTGAATCTTTTCCTTAATATGAAGAATCTTAATCATGGCTTGTCATAATTCTCTTTGTTGGATCCTTTGGTAGAGGAGCGGTCTCTTGGGACTTTACGAAAGTAGTGTTTTTTGTCATCCTCTGCAGGTGTAGTACACACCTGTTGATTGGAGCACTGTACATTTGAGCTTTTGGGGTGCCTTTTCAACTTTTTGTTTAAAAAGGTCCTACATAGATTTAAACTTGGATTGATCCCAAGAGAAATTTTGACTTATCAGTTCTATTTTCCCGTGTTGATATGTATGTAGTGTGGGCTCAGTAGCAACACCTTTTAACCTCAATATCAATGAAAATGGAGCAACTATGAGCCCTTTTTTGGTTCTTTTTTATCAGCGCTCTGTTTTACTCGTTTACGTCTCTTTATTTTGAATTTTAATTTAATTTAATTTTGAATTTATAGATAGACTGTGGTATTGGTTGTTTTGATCAATATTGGTTTGCTTTTCCTACTTCTATTGGCATTTTCCTCATTGAATTGGCGAGGGTTCTGTATTCTTCCACTTATATTTATTTGAATTTTCGTTTAGTTTAATTTTGAATTTATAGACAGACTCTATTATTGGTTTTTTAATCAATACTGGTTTTCTTTTCTTGTTTCTGTTGGCATTTTCTTGATTGAATTGGCGAGGGTTCCAAGTTTTTCCACTTCTATTTATTTGTTTCCTTCTTATTTACTGATTGGGATTTTGTTTGTTGCAGTATTCATGGGCAATGTGAAGTTATCATGTTTGATGTTACTGCACGATTGACTTACAAGAATGTCCCAACATGGCACAGAGATCTTTGCAGGTTTCTCTTTTACAGAGGGGTTGGATGTCTAAGTAGAAATGAAGGTTCCTTAATTGTGTGGTGGCACAACTACCTGAACAGATTAGCTAAATATCTTTGTGAATTTCAGGGTGTGTGAGAACATTCCTATTGTTCTTTGTGGAAACAAGGTTGATGTGAAGAATAGGCAAGTGAAAGCTAAGCAAGTTACTTTTCATAGAAAGAATAATCTTCAGTACTATGAGATATCTGCAAAAAGTAACTACAACTTTAAGAAGCCATTCCTGTACTTGGCATGAAAGCTCTTAGGGCAAACCTTTAATCTAGTTTCTGATGCTCCCTAATATGAATGTTATATGAAAAATTTGCATTGATTCTATAATGGTTATTTTTATAGGGGTCCAAACCTTCATTTTGTGGAGTCACCTACTCTTGCTCCTCCTGAGGTTCAGATAGACCTTGCAACCCAGCAATAGTAAGTAGAATGTTATTTTCTTATTATTTTTTGTTAACTTTTATTGAAATAATTTGTTCCATTTCTAAAAGATTGAAACTTTGGCTTACAATATTTTATGTTGTCAGGTACGAGGCAGAACTTGTAGCAGCTATGGCCCAACCCCTTCCAGATGACGATGATGATGATTTTGAATAGCTTTGTTAAGATGCTTTTGCATATTTAGGGATTGGCGGATTCAATTAGTTTTGTATTATTGGAGTTTTCTCTTGATTTCCGACATTTAATTCTAATTTGTATTTGGGGCGTAGAATAGCATTATCGCATCTCTCTATATGTGATTTGGGTATTGTGCAGATGTTTTCATCGGTGGAGTTGGCTATGCTATCTTAGTTTAACTCCATTACAGAGCTACTTTTATATGCTAAGACAGTTTTTTCCGTTATATACTCTTACACATTTTGCACAATAACTTTTTGTACTCTTCAAATATTTCAAGAATGCTGAAGTGCCTTTCGTTATGTATTGTTGGGGGAAATGCTAGTTACGATGATTGTTGCTTGTAATATATTATGTCTTGTTAAAACTTTCTCTTAAAATTCTAGCTATGTCTGAGGATTTATTTTAACTCTGAAATTGGTTTACATAGTTGATAACTGTGGCTATCAAGCCTACCTGGGTATTCTTGTGGGTATGTTGTCTGTCGAACACATAAAGGTATTGCCATTTCATTAATTGGGCTCTCGATTGATTTCTGCATAAATATTCGCATTGTCTAAATCTAAAGTCGTTTCCATTCAACAGTGTACATATTCTTCTTTAACTATAGTAAAACTGGGAGATGGAATGCTTATCAAAGCTAAGGTAGCATCTTAAATCCAAACTTCTGACTCCCATTTGAAGTAGTAAAATTTGGGCATAAATTTAGTAATGAATTAAATCCCCTCTTGCTAAATAAAGGTAATATTAATAACCCATATGCGCTGGTTTTTATCAGACAAGAATTTCTGTGGAGGTTTCTCTCATACACGAGTACTTTTTGTGAACTTTGAATGTGAAACTACTTTGAAAGAACATTCAAAATGATTTCATTTATTTATTTTTAAATAATTTTTTATATTGTCTCTAGAGAGACAATAGTTTGAATTATGGACATATAGTCTCTATAGAGACAATACGTTTTTAATCTCAGTTATTGTCTCTAAAAAGACAAAAATGTAATTGTCTCTAAAGAGACACAAATGAAGTTGTCTCTAGAGAGACAAATCAAATTGTCTCTAGAGAGACAAATCAAATTGTCTCTTAATAGACAATAATTCGTTCCTTTATAGAGACAATAATAATGTATGTTCTATATTGTCTTTATAGAGACAAATTTTTGAGACATTATATTTTGAGACACCCGCTTAGAGACAATATTTAAGACAATACACAAGTTTCTTTTTGTCTTAAGTTAAGACAATTGACTCAAATATTGTCTTAAGTATTGTCTTAAAACCCCCCTACATGTAGTAGTGTCGTTGAATGGAATGTACAAATAAACAACGTTGATTAAGACGTAGAGAAGCTCAAAACAATTTCTTAATGGGCACTCATCATTCTAGAATATGTTGATCATATTGATCAACTCGATGTATTATGTTCACCACTAAAAGACATCATTCATCTACGCAGTCTAATTTAAATGACATCTTGCAATAAAGATGTGCTCAAAGGCGTAGGTATTGGGGAGTCATACCTCGCCAATCAGGTGTTGCGTAGGTTTTCACTGCGTCCGTGGGAGAAACCAAGACGATGGGTTCATGTTGGCCAGGATGAAGGATTCTCGTCCAAAATTTTGCAAAACTTGATGGAAGCTATCAAAATATGCCAGAAACTTGACCGAACCTGTCAAAATAAGCTAGAAACTTGCCCAAACGTGTCAAAATATGAGTGAACGTGTCCAAATCTAATTGGTTTGAAGGGAGGAGATTAACTAGGGTGAACAATGTTTTCGCAACCAACACCAATAAAAGAACACCTTTTGGCATAAATATTCAAAAATATTGATCAGCTTGTTTTATTTAACGAATTATATAATTATATATATATTATATATAATTTTAATAGTTAATTTTTATCATGTTTATTTTCTTTAGTTAATTTCAAAAATTTCAAAATAATTAAATAATTTAAAATAAAATATTACTTTGTACAAAATCTTTATATACTTGAGAATTACAATGGTAAATAAATTACACTTATATAAATATGCATCCAATAATTAAATTACACTACACTTATATAAATATGTTTACTGTTACAATCGTAATGGGATTGAGAAACACCATATATATTTAAAATTGAATATTAAGAAAAATGAAATAAACTTCTAAAATATAAAATATATTTAACTATATTAGTACTTTATCATGTAAATTTCCTATAATTTTAGAAATATAAATTTCAAATTAATTTTCTTATTTTCAATTTTTCATGGAAATAAGATGAAATTAATATAATATATTTAGATAAAGTTCAAATAACACATTAATATAGATACTATTATAACATTAAATCAAATGACATCGATTACCTGAAGACAAATAATTTAAATTTAAATAATTTAATATGGTTAGCTACACAAAGTATCTATGAAAATAAAACACAATAGAATTAAAACTACAGCGTTTAATGTTTAATCTCAAATATAGACGAATCTACTGACCACGTCTTCCTCCAAAAGTGTTTGTGTGTGGCATTCTGCACCCGTGAAATCGTTCAGGCTACACCGCTAACAGAATTAACGCTACACCACTAACTGAGCAAAAACCGTGGAACAGCTACCCACATTGCCAGATGGAACATTGAAGGAAGCTCGCCAGAATTTTCGTTTACTAACTATGGAAAGACCTAAAGAGGTACCCTCGGTGCATAATATATATATGTTGTTTATAAAACATTACCCCAACCTAAGTGAATAGGTTGGATGATTTTTTGTGTAATCATCAATTTAGGTTATGTTAGAATGGTCTGTTAGAATATATATATATATATATATATATAATTAAATTTTATTGATGCAAATTATTTGAATTCTAGCTCTTATGGTGGCGACTTATAAGTTTTATAGACTCATTTATGCATATTAACACCAATTTGTCATTTGGTTATAATCCCAAATTTCGAGATGGCACTTTCACTTGCAATGGTTAACCTCTTAACATGGCACATAGTCAAATATCACATACATATCTGCACAAACACCTTTTATAATTTAGTCGAATATCATTTATGTGCCCACACAACTTTTATTAATAAATTATTAATTAATTATTAACTAGTGTATTTTAATATATAATAGTCAATGCTTGTGTTTCTGGGAAGAATTGAAATGGTCTAAGCCTCACGACTTCTTTAAACGTGTCAAGTGCTTCACTTACTTGGAAAGGTCTTTTCTCCCGAGTTTGTTTTATAACCTGTTAAAGTGCTGCACTCTTTTGTTAGTTAGGGGTTATAATTCAAATTTGAAGTGATAAAAACAGCTAAAATTACAAAATCATAGAAATATAATCATATATCAGGTACAAATGGTGTATGTGTAAACACTCACACACAAATTACATTCAGATCACTCTATTAAATAGAGTTTTTGAGATCCAACTTATTCCTAATTTAGAGAGAGTGGTTGAGAGAATTTCTCAACCATCACAAACTAATTTATCAAATATGGAATGTAAGCATTAACTCCAACATCCCCCCTTAATGATTACATTACAACAAAATAGTCAAGCTTATCAGTAGATGCTCCATCAAGCTGCCTCATAACCCTCGGAAAGGTGTAGTTGGCAAGTTGGATTCCCGAGTTCCCTTCCTCAACTCCTGAATCAAGGACCTCCCGAAGTCAATTACTGGACAACATCCCAATCTGTCGCATAACCTCATTAGGAAACCACTTCCACGTCTACCACTAATGAGGGATCCTTCCCTAGATCCGCAACTGCCATACTATCTGGACAACCATCCATATTGAGCCTTACTACTACTTGATCTCTTCGAAAATGATTGATTGCAATCACTGAACTTCTAGTCATTCTATGGACGAGCCTCCATCCACCGAAATACATGGGCACTAACCGCTGTACTCGCCAGTTATCTAGGTAATCCGTCTAGATAGAAAATGTATCTAAAATCAGTGTTACAAAATGAATTTTTAATCTACTATTTCCTCTGCTTTCTGTACAGCGCCTTTCATACCCCTGGCAGGATCTGTAAGGACCAATTCAGCTCCAAATGCCCGCAGTAAGACAGTACGCTCTATACTCATAGAAGACGGCATAATAAGAATAAGTTTATATCCCTTTGCAGCTGCTATAAATGCAAGGCCTATTCCTGTATTTCCACTCGTAGGCTCCACCAAAACACTCCTTCCAGGAATAATAAGCCCTTTCTCCTCCGCATCGCTTATCATGCTTAACTAATCCTATCCTTGACACTGCAACAAGGCTCCATAATCTAAAGCTTTTCTGTGATTTTGGAGACGTAGCCATCTACGACTTTGTTAAGATATACCATTGGGGTTTTCCCGATCAGATCGGTCACATCTTTAGCGATGTTGATGCCGTCCTTCGCCATTTCTGTGTTCTTTTGCAGCTCTTCAGATCTTGTTGATGCTTCCGTTCCTAATGGTTTTTTTTTAATGTAAAGAACGTCTGCTTCCCGAACTGCCAAATGATAGAAACAATTTAGCAAAACCGGTGCCGTGCAGAAGTTGATGATAGTACCAAATATGTGGGGAATCAAAAAACAGGATACCTGGTATGCAAGCGGCAACATTCAAAATGCTTTTTCCTTTCAATGAAAAGGCAGATACGAGAATCGCAAGAAACACATCGTCGACTGCACAGGCGTACGAAAAACAAATAAATTAACATAGGAAATAAATTTTCACTCTTATTTTTCAAGGATTTAGACTCACAATACACATGCCTCTGATCCTGTGCTCTGATACCATGATAGAAACAGCTAAAATCACACAATCACAGAAACATAATCATATATCAGGCACAAATGGTGTATGTGTAAACACTCACACACACGGATTACATTCAGATCACTCTATTAAATAGAGTTTTTGAGATCCAACTTATTCCTAATTTAGAGAGAGTGGTTGAAAGAATTTCTCAACCATCACAAACCAATTTCTCAAATATGGAATGTAAGCATTAACTCCAACATGAAGATTATTAAAATCGCATATATTGTAATTAAATTCATGTTTATATAAAGTTTACTTGATAGATGTTTTTGTTTTATTTTATTTTATTTTATTAAGTGTGTTCAATTATGGTTGAGAATTTTTTAAATAAATATTACAGTCGTATAATTTGTAAAATTAAAATGCTTTGATATATTCATAAAAAAAATTCCAGATAAATTGTGTATTAAATTTTATATATTCAAAAATAACTTCAAATAAATAAAAAACAATTTCACTTAAAATTGTATTTTATAATTCCTAAAACAAAAAACTATATTATTGTAAGAAAAAAAATTTAGTTGGCCTATGCAAATTATTATTCCTTGCTAGGAAAAATGTGCATTATGCAGAGAGTCTTTTTAAGTTTTTCGTCAATAATTGTTTATGATTTAATTGTTTAAAAATTTGTGCATTATGCACGTGCATTAATTTATTGTTTTAAAGTTTCCGTTGGATAACTGTTTGCAATTTTATAGTTTTTGTTTGACATTAGGATAGCACTAAATACTCCTCTCAGTATAGTTCGAGTGATAGATAACTATAGCAATAAATACTCGATAATAAATAATTTATCTAATGATGTTATAATAGCGTGATAAGCTTAGGGACCAATTGTGATATGGGATTTGATGATAGCACTAAATACTCCTCTCAGTATAGTTCGAGTGATAGATAACTATAGCAATAAATACTCGATAATAAATAATTTATCTAATGATGTTATAATAGCGTGATAAGCTTAGGGACCAATTGTGATATGGGATTTGATGTACTTTGAAAATATTGAGTAAAAAAGGTAAGAAGTCAGAGGTGCAAGAATTTAGGTTTAGACACCATACAGATGAGAATTAAACAATATATGCTTAGCATGAGATTTTGACGTGGTTAATTAATACTAATCCAATTTTAATTCAATTTAGTGTTATAAATTTTAATGGTCAATGATTAGATAATGGCTTTGATATTAAAGAGATTCTATGATAATTTTTTATTCATTTAATTTTGGAAACAATTTTTTTATAAAAGTTATTAAATTTAAAATAAAATTGTCTCTTTACTTTATATTTAAATAAATATTTTATTATAATCATA
Organism: Pinus taeda; assembly: GCA_000404065.3. NCBI lineage: Eukaryota > Viridiplantae > Streptophyta > Pinopsida > Pinales > Pinaceae > Pinus > Pinus taeda. Next base: position 278,409 of record APFE030092055.1, read on the forward strand.
ATTAATTATAATTAATGAATTATAATTAATTATTAACTATTATTATAAATTATTAACAATTAATAAATTAATATTATAATAATTATGTTAGGTCTTTATAATACTAGTGATTCCCTCATTACTATTGTCATTGTTTCCCTTATTGTTATTGTTGCGCCCCTATATTATTATTGTTATGTCGACATTGATTATATTGTGACCCCTTAGACTCCTATATATAGAGAGGAGGTTTTGTCATTTGTATCATCCAAGAATTGTTCATTTGTGTAATGTAAAGGAAGTGCCCCCCTAGAAGAGGTTGATTTTAAAGGCATTGATCTATTTCTTATTCTATTTTGTAAGATGGTTCCATAACATTTGGTATCAGAGCTTTGGATTCTAGGGTTTCGCTGCTCCAAACTGGTCATCTTGGGATTTTCGCTATAACTTGTTTTTTGCGACGTTTTAGAAGCTAAAAAAACCATTTGAGCGGTATCTCCGAACCTGGGGTCCGACTTTTAGAACTTGTCTTGCTATATTTCCAAATATATGATCCAAGTTAAGGATTTTACCAGATCCCAAATTATATCGCAAACAAGTGACCTGGGGAAAATCGTCATAACTTTATTTCTGAGTATCAGATTGATATTTCATGAAAATTTACAGAAAGAGGACAACCTGTAGTTTTATTTTTATTGGTTTTGGGTCCTAATGTTGAAAAAGTGACACATAGAACATTGTATAAGTTCGCTTTACTGAACTAGTCTATAATCCAATCACTGGGAGAGATTTGGTATAACACTTCCTTGGAGAATCCAATATTGATCAGACTTGCGAGGTTGGAAAGAGGACTTAGAGGGATACCATAGGACACAATTTTAGACCTTGAAGATTTGAAATTACATAGATACAACAGATTCAATATCAGTCTCCTACAAAGTGAAAATAAGTGTGTAGTTTTTATAAAATTTTGGATAAGTTTGGTTTCAAAAATTAGTTTGAAGGAATTCAAAGGGTATAGTGAAGCATTATTATCATTAATTGATTCCCTGAAGGAAGAAAATGAAAACACCTAGTAAGCAACCTGGAATCTCTAGCATGACTCATGAAGAAGAGGAAGAAATGAAACATGATATATCAAAATTACGAGACCAAGTGAAACAAAATTCACTCTCACAAAAATTAATCGTAGCTAAGATGGATGGTTTAAAGAAAGGTGTGGAAGCTAAGATAAATGGTACAGAAGAAAAAGTTAAAGAAAACATGGAATATTTGAAGATGGACACAGAAGATAAGATGGATGGTATAAAAGAAAAACTTAAAGGCAACATAGAAGATTTGAAGACAGATTTGACAAATTTTCTACAAGAAATGCTTACTAATGGTGAAAGGGTAGTAAAGGAAACTCATGAGGATAACCAAAGAAATTTTAATCATGATTTCATAGAATCTAACAATGGATTGAAGAACCACCATATTCCAAATATCGATATGAGGAAGTTTGATGGAAAGGATCTCATAACATGGATACTACAGATGGAGCAATATTTCAATCTCCATAATGTGAAAAACACACAAAAGGTACGCATTGTAGCTTTATATTTGGAACCAAATCAGTTTGTATGATATCGACGACTTTTCTGTCGTAAATAAATTGTCACTTGGGAATTTTTTATGGAAGAAATGATAGCACATTATGAGGATACAAAAAGAAACACTTGTTAGCCAATTGATAATTATCAAACAAAAAGGTTCAATGATGGAGCACATTGAGGACTTCCAAAAGTTGAATATAAGGGTAAAATATATTCCAAAGGAGCATAGGATTGATGCGTTCATAGGGACTTTAAAGGATAACATCCAACATGAGGTTCGCCATTGGGAACCTGATTCATTGGAGAAAGCATTTAGGTTGGCAAGAAAAATGGAAAACAAAATTATGGCCACAAGGAAGCCTACCACTCACAACTATAAAGATAGAAGTTTTGTTTCCTCTAGCCTTTCATAACCTACAAGGTTTACACCACAACAATTGGAAGAAAAAAGAGCAAAAGGGCTTTGTTACAATTGTGATAATAAATACACTAAAGGTCATAAGTTTGTTGAGATGAAATTATTTTACATAGGTTGTGAAGAGGAGGGATAAAAGGAACAAGAAACATCAAAAGAAGAGGATATACACCAGGAACACACCCTAGAGAAAGAAGAAATGAATCTGACCATATCTTGTAATGCATTGGCTAGGATTACCACTTCTCAAACTATGAAGATTGAAGGACATATCAAGAAGAAAAAGGTAATAGTATTGATTGATTCGGGAAGTAGCCATAGTTTTATTCATTGTAAGATATCCAAGGAATTAATTTGATTCCTATATCTAGCACCAGAGTGTCAAGTGATGGTTGCAAGTGGAGGAACCATAAATTGCTCTGGAAGGTGCCATAATATCAAACTATCCATGGGAGAATATGTATTAAATATCCCAACGCTTTCCATTCCAATGGGTGCATTCATGTTGTACTATGAGTCCAATGGCTACAATCCTTGGGTACAATAGCTTCTAATTTTCAAGAAATTCTCATGAAATTTTCTTCGGAAGGAAAGGAAGTTGAATTAAGGGGTATCACAGGGAAACCAGGAAAAATAATCAGCTCTAACGGAATGGCAAAGCTTCTAAAGAAAGAATAAATAGGTGTAATTGCACAATTATGTTCGCTAGAGGTTTCCACATCGAAATCATCTATTTCTCCCGATCTCCAAAAAGTTTGGGACAATCATTCCAAGTTATGTGAGACTCTCCCACCTATTTGTGATCATGATCATGTTATTCATTTGATTCCAGGAAGTGTTCCTCCAAACATCAGGTCTTACAGATATTCATATGCCCAAAAGAGTGAAATTGAACGTATGGTTGCAGAAATGTTAGAGGCTAGTACAATTGAACCTAGTCAAAGTTCTTTCTTTTCTCCTGTAGTATTGGTGCAAAAGAAGGATGGGTCATGGTGCATGTGTCCATATTATAGGGAGATTAACAAGCTCACTATTAAATATAAATTTCCCATTACTGTCATTGATGAATTATTGGATGAATTACATGGATCAATTAACTTCACCAAGTTGGATATTTGTTCAGGATATCATCAAATCAGAATGAAGATCGAAGACATTCCAAAAATATCATTTAGAACTCATGAGGGTCATTATGAATTTTCAGTCATGCCTTTTGGCATTACCAATGCACCTTCTACATTTCAAGGTTTGATGAATTCCATTTTCAAACCCTTCCTCAGAAAATTTGTGTTAGTATTTTTTGATGATAAACTAATCTACAACAAGTCTTGGACGGATAATGTTCAACATGTTGATAGGGTTCTCAAAATATTAGAGGAATTATGGGCGAATAATAGCACCTTTAACAACATTATTGAAGAAAGATGCATTTTCATGGGCTCTAGAAGCAACAAAGTCCTTTGAACATCTTAAAGAGGCAATGTGCCAAGCACCAGTCATAACTACATCGGACATCACAAAAACCTTTATTGTGAAATGTGATGCCTTAGGAAATGGAATTGGTGTTGTTTTAATGCAAGAAGAAATGCCCATTGCTTTCGAAAGTTGTCTAATCAAAGGAAAGTATTTACGCAAAGCTATTTATGAGAAGGAAACGTTGGCAATACTACATGCACTTAAGAAATGACAACCCTACCTAATGGGAAGAGACTTCAAGGTAAAAATGGATCATGATAGCATTAAATACTTTTTAGAACGAAGATTATCTTTAGAAGAGTAGCAAAAATGGGTCACAAATATGTTGGGTTATGACTTTGAAATCATCTACAAAAAATGGAAGAAAAATGTTGCGGGAGATGCACTCTCAAGAAAGGATGATGATTTAGAAGCATTTTTTGTGCCATTTCTATTATCCAACCAGATTGGATAAATGAAGCAAGGGACAAATGGAAGAATGATGAAGAAGTCTGGGCACTCATTCAAAATTTCCAACAAGATTCCAGTACGTATGATACATTTAGCTGGAAAAATGATTCGCTATCGTACAAATATCCCTCATACCTATGTAAGAATTCCAACTCAAACAAAATACTCTTATGGAATTTCACACCTCTCCCTTAGGAGGGCACTCAGGATTTCTAAAAGCTTATAATAGGGTTAAGAAGGGTTTTTTTGTGATGGCCTTAAATCGGATATTCAAAAGTTTGTGCTAGAATGTTTGGTTTTCCAACAAATAAAGTTGAAACAATTAATACCATGGGTCTATTACAACCTTTATCCATTCCAAGCCAACATTGGGAGGAGGTTTCAATGGATTTTATCACAAGCTTCCCCATGTCCGAAGGAAAGAGTGTCATCATGTTGGTAGTTGACAGACTTACCAAGTATGCACACCTTTGTGCATTATCACATCCATTTAAAGTCATTATAGTTTCTGCTACATTTATGGAAAAATTCAAAAGATACATGGAAGCCCAAAGATTACTGTAAGCAATAGAGATCTAATTTTCATTGGAAATTTTGGATATAATTATTTTCTTGTCTTGGTACTGAGTTAGCTCATAGCTCATCTTATCATCCTCAACTTGATGAGAAAACTGAGATAGTAAACAAATGTTTGGAAGGATATCTTCATTCCTTTATATCTAATAAATAGACACAATGGGTCAAAAGGTTTCCTCTAGTTGAATAGTGGTATAACACTTCCTTCCATACTATAGGAAAAATGACCCCATTTATGGCACTTTATGGATATCATCCAACATCCATCACATCATATTTAAGAGAAAATTCTAAGGTGAAAGCAGTGGAAGATCACATCGAGCATCAAAAAACAAGTTCTCTAACTCTTAAAGGATAACCTCACTTTGGCGCGACATAGAATGAAACAATAGGTAGATCAACATCGTAGTGAAAGAAGTTTTGATGTAGGTGACTGTGTATTCCTATTGCTACAACCATATAAACAAATGTCCCTCAAGAAAGCTAAGAAGGATAATAAATTATCACCAAAGTATTATGGTTTGTACAAGGTGTTGCAAAATATTGGTACTATGGCATACAAATTGGAGCTTCCTACAACTTCCCAAGTGCACCCAGTTTTCCATGTTTCATGCTTAAAGAACGTTATAGGTGACAACCTACCAGTTCAAACAATACTTCCAGAACTTGACGAGGAAGGAAAAATCATATTGGAACCTGAAGTAGTCATAGAAACAAGAACTCGACAATTACAAAATCAATTAATTTCGGAGTATCTCATCAAGTGGAAGAACTTAACTGCTAAAGATTCCACATGCGAGGGTGAGAATTTTCTACAAAAGCATCCAGAACTACTCAAGTGTTGAGGACAACACTTTTTTGAAGGAGAGGGGCATGTTAGGTCCCTATATTACTAGTGATTCCCCCATTACTATTGTCATTGTAGCCATTATTATTATTGTTGTGCCCCTATTGTCCCCATATTGTTATTATTGTGCTCCATAGAAGCCCAATATTGTTATTGTTGTGCCCTTATATTATTATTGTTATGTGGGTGTTGATTATATTGTGACCCCTTAGACTCCTATATATAGAAAGGAGGTTTTGTCATTTGTATCATCCCAGATTTGTTCATTTGTGTAATGTAAAGGAGGTTTCCCCCTCGAAGGGGCTAATTTTGAAGGCGTTGATCTATCTATTCTTCTATTTTGTGAGCAGGTTGCATAACAAATTAATCTTACTTAATGTTAATTATTATAAACTATATAATTATTATTTATTTATAATTATAATTGTAATTCTATTTTATTTTTTTTTTCCAATGAAAAAAAGCATAACTTTTTATTAAAAAGATAAAAAGTTACATCCTTTGAACAACAGTGTTCTACTCTGAAGAGAGGAACAAGACACAAGCTGTTAAACATTTCCCATATTTGAAGCTGGGAAACCTGTAACGAGGAGCGATCTGCGATCATCCTCCATTGAAAAAACATACCAAAAAACCGCATCTTATCATCGCGGTCTTGGATACTAGCCGCATCAAAAACAGAGGTGGCCTGTGCAGGGATGAGAGCCCCGCCATATACATCTGTTTTGTCATGTGTTTCAGAAAGAAAACATTGGCCTCCTACAGCGAGGAAAACAGCCATATAGATACAAAAATATATAGTAAAGATATATGATGTTAGGTATATATACTGCTACAACGGTATAAACCCGCTGCCTCATGAAGATAGAGCAAAAATTATACAGCCGCGTTGTAGCAGAAACAGGAAAGAGTCACAGAGGCGGAACAAAAGGAGGGACCAGAGTTGAGGAATTCTGTCCCTAAATTGATTCTTCTATAGACCAGTGTCCCAGATCTTGTTGTATGCCTGATTTAGAGAGCAGATCTGCGGTAGCATTATGTTCCCTGTAAATGTGGCAAAAAGATACACATGTAAAATGAGTTTTTAGAGAAACAATATCCTCAAGAAGAGAGTTTAAAATCTGATTATGACACATAGATTTCCCGTTGACCCAATTAATAACATTCATGGAGTCTCCAAAGATTTGAATAGACAATAAATTCCTCTTTAAAGCCCAGCACAAAAGGAGACGAAGAGCAGCCAGTTCAGCATAGTTGTTTGATCCTTGGCCCAGGCCCACAGAAGCTTTGAGGAGGTGATCTTGGGAAAGGTGGATGCATATGCCAGCACCTGCTTTGTTTTCTTGCGAGGCCCCATCGAAGAAAGCCCATGGCAAGCCCTCTTTGACTTCGGGGGGGGAGGTCCTGTTTTTTGTGCTTTTTTGATCAGGAGGGGGAATAGATGAGTAGATTGCCACACAATTTGATGCTATTACTTGAATTGGGGAGATCAGATCATGAAAGATGCTCTTGTTCCGCGCAATCCATATGCCCCAAAAGAAAATTGGTGGGAGATTTCTGAGATTTCCTTCAGGGTGGGATTTCCACCAGTTCTCCCAGGCGGTTTCGATGGGGGAGGCCCCCCATTGTTCTTTTATTTTTAACAAAACTATTATCTCTGTCCATAACTTTAAGGATACAGGACATGCCGTAAAGAGGGGATTGATGGATTCTTCATTTTCCTGACAAAGGGGGCACCTCCCAGGACAAATGATGAATCTGGATTGAAGGATGTCCCATGTGGGAATCTTCCTTCTTAACGTACACCAAAGAAAAATTCTGGTCTTCAGAGGACATTTCAGTTTCCAGAGATTTTTTGCCCACCACTCCGGAGCCCCCCATCCTTTTTTCTCCATGAGATAGTTATAGCCCTCTTTTGGTGAATATCCACCCGATATCCCGTGGGCCCATATCAAATTATCCTGGTCATTTTTTAATCTGACATGGGATCGATGAAGTTCAGAGATGAACTGGGACCATTCCTGATGCCATCTGATGTGAAGACCAAGATCCTCTGCACTTTGCCATGCCTGTCCCCAAATGGTCGATTGACCCACTTTCTCCACTTGATTTAGAGTGTATATGCCTCTGTAGTCTAGCTGATCCAGCAGACCCGGGGAAAGGGCAAAAAGTTCATTACATCCAACCCATGGATCTCTGCCAATTCTTACATTCTGCCCATCCCCCACTTTCCAAGCCAAGCCTTGTTCAATGATTGAAAAACCTTCAACCGTAGCTTTCCAAATTACAGAGGACTGTTTTGAAGACTTTTCCCGAGATCTGATCCAATCTTCCAAGGGGCAGGGATCAATATATTTCCTCCTGATGACCTTAGTCCAGAGATTTTCCATTGTAATGAGTCTCCATCCAGATTTTGCTGCCCAGGACAAACTGAAATCTGGAAGTCTCTTTATACCCCATCCCCCCCACGCCTTTGGTCTTGCAATCTTATCCCATGCCACCCATGGAAGAATAGTTTTCTCTTTTGCGCCGTCCCATAAGAACCTACAGCATAGTCTCCTTATCTTTTCCAAAATTCCTTTTGGAATCCACGTAAGAGCGGCCCAATACACCGGAATAGCCATTAGGACAGATTTAAGGAGGGTTAATCTCCCTGCTCTGGAGAGCCACCTGAAGCTCCAATGTGAGATTCTTGCCTCTATTCTTGCTATCAGCCAAGACCAGTCCTCTTTCTTATAAGTGTCCGGCTTCAGCCAGAACCCCAAATATTTGAAGGGAGAAGACAATGGTTGAATCTGAAAGGGGAATAGATTGGACATATTGTTGTATTCTCTCCTGTAATAGCCTGCCACACAAACTTGAGATTTCTCACAATTTAATTGCATACCTATAGCTTTCAAAAACAGGTCAATGACATTTTTATATTCCTTTAATTCCTCATGAGAGCCATTTGAAAAAATCAATATATCATCGACAAAAAGCAAGTGGGTGATAAACAGATTTATAGCCACCTCGATACCTTTAACCTTATTTGTCCTTCTGGCATTATGAACCAATCTGCTAAGTCCTTCTGCCACTAGCAAAAAGAGGAGGGGTGACAAGGGGCAACCTTGTCTGAGTCCCCTTTGGCTTCTGAAGAAAGGGGATGCTGCCCCATTTAACAGGACAGCAAAGCTAACATTTGAGATACATCCCATGATCCAGCTGATGAAAGTGTACGAAAACCCCAGATGAGTAAGCAACACCCTGAGATAGAGCCAATTAATGCGATCATATGCCTTTGAAAGATCAATTTTCAGTACCATCCCTTTCTTCTTCTTCTGTTTTATGCTGTGAAGGACCTCCTGGGCTACACCTATAGCTTCATGGATTTGACTACCTTCCAGAAATCCAAACTGTTCCATCGATATATTCCTTGACAGTATTGGAAACAGTCTGATCGCTATCACTTTTGCAATGATTTTATAAATACAGTTGCAGAGAGAGATAGGACGAAAATCCTCAAAAGATTCCGGTTCATCTTTTTTGGGAATCAGGGCGATAAAAGTAGAGTTGAACGGTTTATAAATAACCCCTTTTGATCGCGATTCTTCAACTACCTCCGTAATTTCACCCCCTATTTGGTCAAAAAAATGTAGAAAAAGTTCAATCGTCCACCCATCCGGACCTGGGCTTTTATCCTTCCCCATACACTTCATTGCCGCCTCAACTTCTTCTTTTGATACAGGGCCTGCTAAATCTGAAGCTTCGTCTTCCTCTAGGAACCTGGGAAAACATTGGGCTGTTCTCAATACTTCTGCTATATTCACCTCTCCTGGGTCTGTAAAGATTCTTTGGAAATGTCGCTGACCCAAACCCGAAAGTTCTGAGAAAGTGTTTACCTCCCTACCTTCCTCATTTTTTAGGCTCCATATAGTATTTGCAGATTTTCTTCCTTTGGCATAGTTATGAAAAAAGCTTGTGTTTTCATCTCCTGCCTTAAGCCATATTGCCCGACTTTTCAGCCTCCACTCCTCTTCCTTTGCTAATAGGATCTGATTTTGAGCTTTTTCCAATTGAAGGATTCTTTCCTTGGAGGCCTGAGATGTGTAACAATCAGCTTCTGTGCTTTCCAAAGATTTTAATTCCTCCCTGATTTTTAGCAGATCTTCATTTTGTTTTTTCTGTCTTTCTTTTGCCCATAAAATAGTAGCTTTCTTTAATCTTTTCAAATTTTCCATTAATAAAAAGCTTTTGTCCTCAGAAGAATGTCCATCAGGGTGAATCCATGTGGAGGAGAATAGGGAAGTGAAGGATGGTTCAAGAAGCCAGGAGGGGTTGAATTTGAAAGGGGAAGGGGGCTTTGGCGGAGGAAAGGAAAGATCCAGAAAAATCGGGAAGTGGTCCGAGTTCCCAATTTCATCAGTCCATTGCCGAACTAGAGGGACACAAGAAAGAAGGCCTTCAGAGATCATGAAACGATCCAGTCTCTTTGCAATCCTGTCCTCCCCGACACGTCTATTCCTCCATGTGGGCTTCAGTTTAATTGGAGACGGATGAATGAGAAGGTGGTCTGATAGTAATTGAAGGAAGAAATCTGTAAGAGGGTCCTCCTTGGCAGAGGGACCCCAAGCTTCAGCCCTGCCAATCGAGAAATTGAGATCTCCCCCCACAATCATCATGGGTGCTTTCATCACTAATTTTGCCATTAATTCTGACCAAAAAGATTCCCTCTCATGACAAGGAGCATATATATTAACAATCTGAAAGGAGTTGGGGAAATCTGGACATATTACCTCCATGCCCATTGCATTTTTCACACCCCACATGTTGATACACTTGATTTTTCCTTCTCTGAAACCAATCGCAAGACCTCCCGAGTGTCCCATAGAATCCATAGCAAAAAAGGACCACCCCGGAAGCAAGGATTTTAAGGCCATTTCAACTTCGTGTCCTCTCCCTAGAGTTTCTTGAAGGAAAAGTGTGTCTGCTTTGGAAGATTGTAACCAATCTTTTAAAGCCAGTTTTTTGGGCTTGCTGGCTATGCCCCTACAATTCCATGATGAAAAAATCATTTTTTAACATGGACAAGGGGCTGAGCAGCTCTAAGAACCCCAGGGATTGATAACTATTTTCCATCCGCCACATCCATTTTTGCTTTTATCTGGGCTATCGAAAGACCAGATTTCCTACCCCTCTTCCCCTTAAATTGCCCAGCTGGAGGAGTCTGACCCAGGCCGCCCAGCACCCCATTTTTCTCATTTTTTGATCCCATGGATCGTAGATTATATGGGCATGGTGTCTTTTGTGAAAGGGGGGTAAGAGGAGGCCAATTATTGTCACATGATAAGTTTTGGAGATGAGGGGCCATCTTCAAATTTCCAGCCACATGAGTTATTTCAGGAGGGGGAGGACGATTTTGAAAGGTTTCTGTGATCGATTCAGAAACAGAAAGGGAAACCTTTTTTGGAAAATCAGATGACAAAGAATTATTATGAGGAGATTGCGGAGATGTAAAGAGCTTACCCCCATCCTCCGTGCGCGTTGGTGATTGTGCCGGAGAAGGGATCCGCGCTTGCGCCCTTACAGCATCCACTGAGGAAGGGACTTCGACAGCATTTCCATTTTGCATCTGAGCCTCCCCGCTGGAAACCCCCGCTGCCTGGTCCTCGGGAGCCGTACTAGCTTCAACATTCGGGGACGGTATTCTCACTTTCTGGTTTGTCCGAGGCTGAGTCCTCCTTTGTGCCTTTTGGTCATTTGTTTTCCGAAAATGCCGCTGCCTTCTGATTATGGGGCATCTCTTGGTAAGGTGGCCATACTCATGGCAGATATGACACCGAAAGGGTAGGTGTTCATAGTCCAGGATTTGTACATAGATGAAATCCCTGTACTGAAGAGTAATTTCTTTTGCTAGCCCCCTGCTTGTATCAATATTTGTTAGAATGCGCGCAATATCCCGAACCTTTGTTTCCATGAAAGATAAGTCTGCCTCAATGAAAGTACCCAATCTGTTCCCAATGGATTTGAACACCCCTTCAGTCCATAGGAAGAAAGGAAGGCCTGGCGCCCGAACCCAGACGGGAAAGACCTCTGTGTTCTCCTTGACAGCATCAAAAAGGGGGGTCCAGCGCTTCAACAGAACAGGAATGTGTCCGATACTCCAATTTTTCTCCATGACCCAGTCAGCTGCTTCCTTATCCATAAATTTAAGCATGAACCATCCTTTGACAAGACATTGGACCTCGAAAGCCAAAGGGGAATCCTTAATGAACTGTTCAGCCCCCCATTTCTGAAGATCCTCAGGAGAGAACTTCTTGCCCCTAGCCCGGCCGACAAGGGTGCTTTCTGCAACTGCCAGGGATTCATCGATTGAGACTTCCATACCTAAAATAAGGTTTTCCCGTATTTCCTGAGAGCCAATGCGAAACTGTGATTTCCGCTTTGCACCTTTCTTGTTTATACCACCAGCAATACCTTGACACTCCGCTGTAGCACTCGACCCTTCTATATCATAGTTTGGCACTGTTTCTCCACGGGAGCCAACGGGCAGCGCTTGTTGATGACGCGTAGTGGTATCTGCATCACTGCCAAAAGCATTTTGGCTGCCAATAGGGACGACAGGAGGGCTCCGAGGTCCTGCCTTTGAAGCATGAGTCCCCAAGCAAAACCCAGGAGGAGGGGATTCAGTATTTCGGATAGCAGAAGGACCAGATCCCCTGATCTGTAAAGAACTGATCTCTGAGGCTGTAAGCAGAGAATTAATTGGAGGATGCAATAGGGTTTCTGTGCAACCCAAACCAACTGAAGGAGGATACCAGCACTTCGGCGCTTTACCTTTTAGACCCGACGCCGCTGCTTCCGCCAGCTCTTTTAATGCCGCCAAATTCGCCGAAACCCTACCAACATCTCCCTGAACTGTAGCCGGAACACTAGCAGAAGAAACCGCCCTGTCTTGGGGAAGAGGAGTGAGAAAATCCGCCGTAGGGAAAAAACCAAGGTCGGAAAGTTTTTTACCCCCAAAGAAATGTTCTAGGTTCTTTTCAGATGGTTCCTTGCCCCACATGGATAAAACATCCTCCAGGGTAGGGTCAAGATCCACATAATCCTCGGGGTTAACCATATTAAGCCAATAAACAAAGACACAGACGCCGACAGCGACAAAACGGGGTTGACCCAAAACGATAATCTCTGTTCCGATGAAAACGATGAAAACAAAGCGACTGCGGAAGGAATATTGCGAAGGAAACAGTCGTCGGAAACAAACTGTGGTAAGGGTAAAGCAGGCCCGTGACCACAACTGATAGAACCTCCAGCTGTCCCGAAGATAGAAAGGAGGGAAAAGCCGCCGGTAGACAGTACCTGCACCCTGATAATGACCTCTGTCCGGAAGCTAAAAAACTGCAGCTTGCTCCCACAAACCGCGTCCAAAACCCTAACCTGCTCCATCGCGTGCCCTCCTCATCACTATTCTCCCTTCGTAATTCTATTTTATTATTTGTTATAAATAATTAATTTATTAATTATTATTGTAATTAATTTATTATTTATTAATTAATTAACTTTTTATCAATTATTGATTATTATTTAATAATTATATGATTATTAATTATTAATAATCAATAATTAATAAACTAATTATTGATTTTTTAAACCCTTTTGGCTTATAAATATTAACCATAATTTTTAACCCTTTTGGCATATAAATATTAGCCATAATTATTTACCCTTCGACATATAATAATATTAATCTCTTGGGTTTAATGTCATTCCGTTACATTCATAATCCCTTGGGGTTTTACTTTTAATCCCTTGAGTTTATTATTCCCTTGGGTTTATAATATCAATCCCTTGGTTTTATTGATCTAAGGGTTTAGCCATGGTCGAGCATGGCCCAATGTTGCATTGTGACAAATATTGTCTCAATATGAAAATCAACCATGTTTATTTAAGGGCTTATAATATTTATCTTAGAGTTTATATATATTGGGTTTATATTATTCCCTTGGGTTTATAATACCTTGGGTTTTTAGTATTAATCCCTTTGGTTTATAATATCAATCATGGCCAGCCATGATCGATCATGGTCAACCATGGTCAATCATGGTCAACCATGGTCCAATGTCACATTGTGTCAACTGTTTTCTCAATATGAAAATCAATGTTGGTTAACCATGGTCCAACATCGCATTTCGACAAGGATTGCTCAATGTGAAAATCAATCATTTTCAAGCATGGCCAACCGTGATCCAACATTGCATTGTGAAAACGATTGTCTTCATATGAAAATCAACCATGGTTAATGATTTTTACTTTAGTGTTTATATTATTTAGCTTAGGTTTTATAATATTAATCCATTAGGTTATATTATTCCTTTGGGTTCATAATCCCTTGGGGTTTTAGTATTAATCCCTTTGGGTTTTAGTATTAATCCCTTTGGGGTTTAATATTATTCCCTTGGGTTTATAATATATTTCCCTTGGGTTTTGTTATCACTTAGATTGAACCTCAGGCTAAAGGAAGGCAATGTTGGGGTAACCACAAACCACAGTTAGCTAAGTAGCTAGCCCTACTAGGCCAGGAGAGGGCTCCCTCCGTAATTATCACAGCGAAAATGACTAGATCAAGAAATTGATATTACGCTAGGTATAGTACCATAGGGTTTTGATTCGATTTTTAAGGGTTTTGCTGGATCAGGAGGAGCCAAATAGTTATGGCAAGGAAATTAGGTAAAAAATGCAAGGTTTTCAATGGGGCATGGTAGGCACAATGATCAAGACCTTAGGGTTTGATGGATGAGGTGAAAAAATAGGTGAGGGCCTAGGAAGAGCATGTAAACATCATGGCTTCTTCCTAAACTGAAGAAAACACAAACTATGAAATGTCTACCCAAAATAGAGCATAAAAGATATGGATTCTCCTTCTTAGACTTGTATACATTCACATAAAGGAAATGAAATGTTGAAACAGAGTCAACAATACATTCTAACACATGATTACAAACTGAACTATGCATCATACCACATGGATCCCAAAGAAATAGCTGCAATTTTTCATTAATTTCCTGCTGAAACTGATACAAAATGATGTCTACTCAAAGCATAAGCATCCAACTGAGTCCAACACTTTACAATGAGAAAGAAAAAGAAGATATAAACCCCAAACAACTCATATTAAGCTCAATGGGTTGAATCCATGAGAAAAGGAGTTGTTTCTAACAATATCCGAGCTGCTACAAGAAAATAGGGTGGTCAAAGTGACTCATTCCTAACCCAAACAAATTGTTACATTACACCTCATGAAATTGTTTTACCTGATGAATCTACCCTAGTAAGCTCTAGAAGCATCATCATTACATTCAGCTGATCAATTACAAGGATAAAATCATGATTTTCCAAGATGAAAGTGAAAACTGGGACAAAACAGTGAAAAACTAGACAATTTGTCAAATGCGCAGCACGAGTGCTAGGCACACAGCGCCACTGCCAGGCACACTCTTCAACTTCGGCTACACTTTTGGAGGCCTTACCATTGTCCACATTGGTCCAAAAATAGCTTGTTGGAAAGCTCTACCTCTCTAATTTCTAGAACAACTTGAATTTCGGAATGTGGATGTCATTTACCTAATGAAAAATCAATTCTCCCAACACTACTCAGAACACAGTGCCCAAGCCAAAAAGAGGGAAAAAAGGTCTTTTTTTTATGGTTTTTGGTCTTTTCAACGAACCAGTTATCCTCCAAATCCTTAGCAAAAGTATAGAATGTATGTACTCATCACTAGAAACCCAAAAATGATGACGTTTTCCTCATTGGATGCCCCAAAAAAGAGTGCAGCGCCCATGGCGTCGCACATTTGACCTCCATGACTATGCTAAAAATTGTCTGAAAATCTCAGCAAGTGACTGCATGCCCCAAAATGGTCAAAGTACCCAAAAATGTGTGTTTTAATAGCTGATCAAAGATTAGAGGCATGTAGGGATGCCTCAGCAAGCATGTCAAGTCTCCTCCTCTCCTCTTTCTTGGTCAATTTATCATTGACGTCAATATAGCAGTGTGTGTGTTAGTGATGGAAAATTCTTTGATACATGATTTCCCATTGATGCCAATTGATCATAATGCTCATAGTGATGCAAGTTTGATATATGATGATATGATGAGATGGAGGACCTAATTGGATTGAACAGAAGGAGGTCAATTGAACAACAATTGATCAGCAATGCCCCAAAATGGTCAAAGTACCCAAAAATGTGTTTTTTATAGTTGATCAAAGATTAGAGGCATGTTGGATGCCTTAGAAATCATGTCAAGTCTCCTCCTCTCCTATTCCTTGGCCAATTTATCAATTTTCTTGTGACCTCTTTTGAGCTTGCTCCTTGCCACTTAGTTTCTCCTTGCATAATACTTGGCATCTTCCTTTGCAACTCAACGTCTCTATTTTCTTTGTCCAAGAGGGTCTCCAAGTGTGGGTTCACTTTCTCAAGCGAAGACTCTCTATTTTTAGCTATGTCCTTGACCAATTTCTCATATAATGTGAGCTGCTCCTCCAATTCTACCTCTTTTTGTCTTTCAAGCTCTAAGGCCTTTCTGAATCCTCTTGTTCTTGGCTTTTTTCTTTGTCCCTTTTCAACATCCAGCTCTCCATAATCTCCATAAGCCTCATCAAGCTGAAATTTGTCTTTCTCAGCTTCCCTCTTTTCCTTGATGTGCTTGATTACATCAACTCCTACTTACCCTCTAGCTGCTTGTTCTCTTGCTCATAAAAGGAGATAACGTATTGGAATATTTGTAAAGTAACCTCAAGCTCCCTAATTTTGGCATCCTTCGCTCTCAAGGTAGCTCTAGAAGATCTGTTTCCCTCATCACTATTGTCCACAAGGAGAAAGTCCTTTTCAATGTCATGCTCTTCATGTTGTTGTTTGACCTCTACTTCTTCACCCATTTTCTCCTCACCTTTCGCCTATAATGTTGATGACAAAGGCAATGCCCCTCCCACTTTCTATGGGGTAAACACCTGCCTCTTTCCCCTCTGATAGGTTAAAGCAAATGGCTACAAACTTCTCCTCTATGGTATACTAGTATGACCATGCTTTATAGGTGAAATTTGAGGAACTAATATATTTTCCATGATGAGTGAAATAGTGAGGAGGTGGAGTGAAATATAGTGAGGGTGATTTGAAGGTGACAAAGTATAAGAAGTACTGCAACTTTGATCAAAGAAGTTGTTTTGGAAGCATGCAAGGGAGTTTTTCTAGGGTTTCAAATTTTAGAGTGCCAATTTTGTTTATTTGATGGAGAAAAAGGAATGTCAGGCCACTTACTTGTTGAATGCAGATAGTTGAAGCATTTGGGGCTTCAAGCAGGTGGAGGAAATGATGTTTTGGCACCCATAGGGTTTGCTAGGCTCCTCTAGCCAAACGTGCATCACCTTCTCCCAGTGCATAGCGCCATTATCAAGCATGCCCTTCACCCTAC
The DNA here is from genome assembly GCA_000404065.3 of Pinus taeda. Classification (NCBI taxonomy): domain Eukaryota; kingdom Viridiplantae; phylum Streptophyta; class Pinopsida; order Pinales; family Pinaceae; genus Pinus; species Pinus taeda. The sequence continues at coordinate 295,199 of APFE030092055.1, forward strand.
AAGTGCATAGAACTATTAAATTTAACTCAGGCTTCAACTAGAAAATTCCCACTTGAACCTACAGGCGCGCAACAACTTCTCCCGGTGCGCAACACCCTTAACAGGTGTGCAACACCTTTTTGCAGGCCACAATTAGAGGCTTTTGCGGTGTCAAAATTAGTCTTGAGATAGCTCGTTCGAAAGCTTGTTGAGTCCACTTTCCATATCTACCTTTAGTTTTCAATTTTGAGCTCATTTCATCTATCATAAAATAAATCTCCCCAGACTGGTCAAAAATTGTAGAATGAGGGTGCAAACATGCAGAGTGTTGTTGCAGGAAACTTTTGGAGGTCTTACTAATATCCAAATTGAGCTAATGATAGTTAATTAGAAATATATTCCAGTCTAGTTCTCATTCGACTTATCAAGAAAGTCATTTGGACACTCCAGCTAAGAGAAAACTTAATTTTCCCAAGGTCGCTCCACAAGTGCAACAACTCTCGTATGGCACCTATGTAAAATATGAAGGACGTTTTTCTTTCTTGTTCTATGATGGACAAAAACCTCTCTCACTATTTCCAAATTCATCCCTGTTTGGTCTAAAACATAGCTTGAAGAAAAATTGGCCCTATGTGTGGCAAATGATTTGTCTCTTGGACTGTCTTATTGAAAAATGATGGAGACATGATGTGTATGAGTTGGAATGGACTCATACTTGCTGAAATGACCTCCCTTATGCTTCATGTACTCAGATGGCTCTAATTCCATAGCCAACCCTAGCTCAATGGGTGAGGAAATTAGGGTTTAGTGCTCGTGGAAAATGATGATTTGGACACCCTTGGGAAAAGACAACTCCCTTTGGCATGCACTTAACCCTTTGAAACTTTACACTTTCACTTGACTATTTCCTTTGACAAATTGATCTTTTGAAGGTCTGGCATCTTTGGAACACTGAGTTAACAACTCGAGATGGTGAAATTATTACATTTGAAAGACATAAAATTACATAATGAAATAAGCATTTCTCTTTACAAATCATCTTCACATGGTGAAGGGATATTATTTGATAACCCTTTACTTGATGGTATTATGCAATGGAATGCAACCTTGGCAACCCTAATGACCTAATGAAACCTTCAAAACCCTAAAATACCTAATGAGACCTTGAAAGACTGAATTTCAAGATGACATAATGACCTCATGACTGATACAAATGGCATGATAAAAAATAACTTTATGGATGATGTATAGTCAACAAGATATGAAACTATGCCAGCAAGTAATCACATTTACAGAGGAGTGATGTTTATGGACTATGACTACCATCAATGACTAATTTTTTTGCATGACCTAGTGGAATGATAGAAAAATTCTGAGTGGGACACCTAAAATGAATATGAAAAGAGCAATTTTGATCACTGATGGTAGTATGCAAATACTGACTCTAACCTTGGATCCCTTGGGGATCATAGCTCCTTGGAGCTGCCAAGAACACCATAGGCCAAGTAGCCTTACCAATTGGGCATGGAGTATACATATATAAATATATATATATTATAATATAATATATATATTATATATATATATAAATATATATCATATATATATATATATAATAATATAATATTGTTAGCACTTAGGATTGTATCTCAAGGCTGAGAAAAGGCAATCCCAAGGTAACCATAGACCAAGATTTCGATCTGGCATCTAGCCTTACCAAACTAGAGAGGGCTCTCTCTTTGCCAACAAAATGTGGTTGCGATAAATGAATTTTAGGCTAGCTATGAAGTGCAGGGATTTGTTTAAAACTTTTGGGTCGAAAACAACAAGATAAAAGGACCATTGGGCTGTGGAGTCAATGCTGGTTTCTGCCTGCAAATTTGGGGCAAAGTAGGCGCAATGCTCAACCAGATAACAGGTGTAAATGAGAGAAGAAAAGAGGAGAAATCTCTCTGCCCTAACAATATATAATAATAATATATATATTTATATATATAAATATATAATATATATAAATATAGTATATGTATACTATTGTTAGCACTTAGACTTGTATCTCAAGGCTGAGAAAAGGCAATCCCAAGGTAACCATAGACCAAGATTTCGATCTGGCGTCTAGCCTTACCAAACTAGAGAGGGCTCTCTCTTTGCCAACAAAATGTGGTTGCGATAAATGAATTTTAGGCTAGCTATGAAGTGCAGGGATTTGTTTAAAACTTTTGGGTCGAAAACAACAAGATAAAAGGACCATTGGGCTGTGGAGTCAATGCTAGTTTCTGCCTGCAAATTTGGGGCAAAGTAGGCGCAATGCTCAACCAGATAATATGTGTAAATGAGAGAAGAAAAGAGGAGAAATCTCTCTGCCCTGTAGGAATCAATCAAGGGATGGATCTATAGTGGAAGCGTTAGAAGAAAGAGAAACACAAGGTTATTCAACAGAGCATTTGTGGAATTTTCTCTACAAATCAGCTAGCTCATTGATATCATGTAGCAATTTCACCTACAGATCCAACTGATATATGCAAGGTACTAAAGCATAATACAATATCTACATCTACCATAAACTTTGTGGAAGCTTAATTGAACTTGAGAAAAATCAAGCATGAACAAATATAAGTGATAAGAAGGAACCAATCACACATAACACAAAATATATCTCTGGGGAAAGCACCAGCATAAAACCCCAAAAATGTATTATCAATCAAGTGGAAATCCTCAACAACATACAAAAAGAATAAGCTCAAAAGCTATCCTGCTCTCTCTGTACTCTGATGATGAAGCTCATGGACTACCTAGCCCTATATATAAAGGCTGCACCTTAGGTCCAAGCTCCTATTTCCTTGCTCGTGCAAGGAATACTTACTAGAAATATCCTAGCATCTGATAGTACATTGTCCCACATTTGATCTCAACTGGGTCTGTGACAAATTTGACATGCATCAATTATCCATGAATGAATACACAGTTATCTGAAAATAATAGTTGACACATGCATGCAAGCATTAACAAACTATATCTCATTATTTTAACAAGTTGTTAAAATAATCTAACTGGACTTGACTAAGTCAACTGATCCTCTCAATACAGAATTGAACCTTATCTCCTTTAATCAAGGGATAAATTCCTAAATCAAGAGAGAAAATAATTGCATGATCCAACAAAGACTTCTAGTTTAATTTTCCATAAATAATTAACTCATGGAAAATTAATTAATTAATATTCCAAACTGCTCGTAAGACCAAATTTGAATTTACTTCCTATAGATAGACAAGGGACTACTATAAATAGGAAGGGACCTAGAAATGCTATTTTTAGAAGATTTTATTTTTAGCAGTTTCACCTCTCACCCAAGGTGCCCAAAATTCTCGTTGGCCAAACTGCTATTTTTAGAATTGATATTTTTTTCCGTTCTATTTTTAGCACTTTCTAAATTTATCATTTCTTGTTGCAAATTTTTCAACGCTCCCTCTCAACAAGAAAGGATTCCTCTCAAACTCGATCCTGTAACTCTAGAATTTTTTGCATGCAACACATCTACCAAGTGTGGTTGCTCCAGCAACACTCGGAACAAAAAAACTCCCAATTGACCACTCCGTTGGGCTAGAAACATACTCTGATGCTAAAGCTCTACCTACTGCTGAAAAGTGCTCCCTCTCTAACCTCTTTGCTACTGTAACATCTCCATGCATCTTGCACCATTGCACCCTTCTCTGTGCTACCCTGCACTATACAACGCACTTGTGCCTCTCACATTGCTATAGCCTGCATGCTCTGGATTGTCCTAGGATTCCCTGCACTCTAGCTCTCTTTGCCACTCCATCTGCATATGTCTCTACCCAATCAGTTAGTTCCTGCTACTCCACATCGTCGCTCCTGTAGCAAGGTCTCATCTAAGAGGTTAGGTACCTAAGGGATCCTGCCCCTCCTCCTTGGGACGATCACTCTATATCACCCCACCTCGTACCTGGAGGTATGGATGCATGTGATCCCTCTACCCACTTGGCTCGAAGTTTCCCCCTACTAGAGGTCTCTGCATGATCAGATGTCTCTACTTGATCTCCACTCAGCTTCCCCTGTTGTGGCTGCTCCACAACCTCCTGAAGCTGTTGCACGAATCATGGCTCCTCCACAATCATCTGAGACTTCTTTTGGCACTGCATGTTGAGAGGTAATATACCCCCTTCCTCTCAACCACCAAGTCTCCATCAGTTTCCTTGCTTCTCAAGGCTTTACATGAATCTTGAACATCAAGAGCATACAAGTTCTTAACCTGTGAGCCGATCTACTTCACTTGTCTAGTGATGATGTGTCTAAGGAAAACCTTTCCCTTACTGAAGACTACATCATAGCCTCTGTCTTCTAGCATCGTGATCGACACCAAGTTTCTCTTTAGTCCCGGTACATACTTGACATCGGTCAAGTTAAGGCGAGCTCCATGCTCTGTCTAAAAAATAACCGTGCCTACACCTGAGACACTATACTTTTCATCATTATCCATCACTATGAGTATCTAGAGATCTTTCTCCTCCAAAGTACTGAACAAACTCTTGTCACCAGTCATGTGGAAAGAAGATTCACTATCAAGAAACCAACCACTTCGCATCATGGATGAAACCATGCATGCGAAGGGTGGTGTGAAATCCAACTCAAACTGTGTAGCAAGTGCCTCACCTTCAGATGCTTTCTCAGATCCCTTCTTGGATTTCCTTTGTGGACAATTTCCAGCATAATGGCCCACCTCATGACAATGAAAATTTCGCACTTTCAATTTGTCAACCTTCTTCCCACCATTGGAAGAACTGGGTTTGGAAAGAGAAATCTTCTCCTTCCCCTTCTTTTCCTTACTCATTAAGGCATAGTTCTCTTCATTCTCCATGGATAAAGAACCATCTTTGGTGCTCCATTTGATCTCCTCCTGCATCAAATCTGACCATAGTCATTCCCAATCTGGTAGTTTATCCCTTCCATTAACTGAGTCCTAATAGCTATGCTAGATCTTAGGAAGGCAAAGGAGTGCTAGGCTCACCATATCATCATCAGCTGTCATGACCCCTACACTTGCAAACTCATCCCTGCATGTGATGAGCTTGGTCAGATACATAGAGATCGTCTCATCCTTTTCACACTTGACCTTTTGAAGTTTGTCCTTCAGTGCCAGCTTCCTTTGATCACTTCTATTCTGATATAAATCTTTCAATGTGTTCCACATTGCAAATGGAGTCTCCTTCCCATGGAGGCTTGAGACAATGTGACCTCCCACTCCCTCCAAGAGAATTCTCCTAGCTCTAGCCACACACTTCTTCCATTCCGCCAGATGAGTAGCATCAGTAGGCTTAGGGACTTCTTGATCAATGAATTCCTTAAGGCTGTTATCTTCAAGTACTGCCTCCATGTGATCCTTCTAAGGTATATAGTTTGAGCTGCCATCAAGGGCATATTGAAGCCTCAAACCATAGAATTACATCAGTGAAATAGATGTGATAAGAACTTGAGATCTATATCCCGAATAATAAACTTTGAATTCCTTCTTACATACCGTTCTTCCTTAATCACTTATGCTCCGATACCAGGTAGAAGTTTCTCTATAAATCGGCTAGCTCACTGATATCATGTAGAAATTTCACCTATAGATCCAAGTGATATATGCAATGTACTAAAGCATAATACTAGATCTACATTTACCATAAACTTTGTGGAAGCTTAATTGAACATGAGCAACATCAAGCATGAACACATATAACTGATAAGAAGGAATCAATCACACATAACACATAATATATCACTGGGAAAAGAACCAGTATAAAACCCCAACAATGTATTATCAATCAACTGGAAATCCTCAACGACATACAAAAAGAATTATCTCAAAAGCTATCCTGCTCTCTCTGTACTCTGATGATGAAGCTCATGGACTACCTAGCCCTATATATAAAGGTTTCACCTTAGTTCCAAGCTCCTATTTCTTTGCCCATGCAAGGAATACTTACTAGAAAGATCCTAGCATCTGATAGTACACTGTCCCATATCTGATCTCAACTGGGTCTCTAACAAAATTGACATGCATTAGTTATCAATGAGTGAATACATAGTTATCTGAAAATAATAGTTGTCACATGCATGCAAGAAGTAACTAAATATATCTCATTATTTTAACAAGTTGTTAAAATAATCTAACTGGACTTGACTAAGTCAACTGATCCTCTCAATATAGAACTGAACCTTATCTCCTTTAATCAAGGGATAAATTCTTAAATCAAGAGTGAAAATAATTGCATGTTCTCACAAAGACTTCAAGTTTAATTTTCCATAACTAATTAACTGATGGAGAATTAATTAATTAATATTCCAAACTGCTGGTAAGACCAAATTCGAATTTACTTCCTATAGATAGACTAGGGACTTCTATAAATGGGAAGGGACCCAGAAATGATATTTTAGAAGATGTTATTTTTAGCAGTTTCACCTCTCACCCAAGGTGTCCAAAATGTTCATTTGCCAAACTGCTATTTTTAGAAGTGCTATTTTTAGTAGTTCTATTTTTAGCACTTTCTAAATTTAGCATTTATTGTTGCACATTTTTCAATGCCATCTAATAGAGGATGGATTTTGCAAATATAACGACTACATTTAACAACAAAATCATTGTGAAAGGAGCATTGTGGATGGATGGATTCCTAACACTTCCCTTAGATAATGTTGTAACAAGAATTAGTAGAAAAAACAATGTAAGTGAATTTACAAGAAAAACATGTTCGACATTAAACACCGTGATGGATCCCAAATCTATAGGGAAAAAATTGCTCCACTAAAAATAATATTCATAAAATCTTTGCATATTCCAAAGCAGCCTCTCTTTGCCGCAAAATCGAACCCCCCTTTACATCTAAAAATAATCCCATATATATACAATATGTATGGAAATAAAATTAAGAAAATATAAAATAATATTATGCTAAACAATATGACCAATTAATTTGCAATTAAAACTCCAAACTATCTCGAGAACCATGAGAAATAGTTGTTTGAGCACACAAATTTAGTGAATATTGGGAGAGTGAATTAATATCCCTGTATCTACTCCTTTATGTGTGGAATCATATTCCACAAGATCTTCCCTTTGACTGTCACCTTGCACTTGACTGCACGAATTTTGGAGTCAGTTGATCAACCTGCTGATCTTGTTCCCCAAAAAAATGGATCTGAAGATCCTCTTGCTGATTTTGTGGCCATTTGACCAGTTGTTTCCACTTTTTCACTACATGCTTTGGAAATCTAGAAATGTTGGATTTTGAACATGATTCTCATCAAATGCTAGAGATACTGGGAATCAACTCCTATATGGTAAATATTATGCCACCTTCTTTAATCATAAAATGAGCTCCTCCAAAATCTCCATAAGCATCATCCTGATCCCAGTAAGGGAGTGAAACCTAACTATAAACTTTCTAGATTTTTAAAATGTGGCCATGGCATCTTCCCTGTTCTCCATTTCTACCTCACTGTCCTGTCGATGAGCTTCCCAGGACTTAATTATAACTATAATCACCAGCTGAGGCAACAACAACATTAAGACTCCATCCCAAACTATTCAATAAAGGTCGATTGTTCCATATTGTTTCTGATATTCATTAGGCCATTCATCTAACCCTTTGATTATAACTACTACTTTGTTTGCAATAGTGTAGTCATTTATAATGTTGACAAAAGAGAAAGGAATATTTATAGGTATTTCCTCTCTTCAAATTTCAAGATATCTCATGCAAACTATGTTTGGTTTCATATTAGAAAGACCCATTGTATTGCATGATACCTCGAAATCCTTGAGATATGCTCTTTGCAATAGTAACTTCAATCATTAAGAAGTCGACTATCTTGCAGAGCTTCCTCAACTTTGTCTCTATAATTACTTTTGAATATAGACACAAAAATTGACATTCCATGCCCCTTTTTTGCATAGAATTAGCAAAGTCAGCCAACTTTGGATGAAAAGGAACATCAGGTGGTAGAATTTCCCAAGGCTTACAAAAAATCAATGGGATAGGATACAAGCCTTTGGGTGGACTTCATTCACTCCAAGAGAATGAAGACTACACAATGCTAATTGAAAATAAGCACTCTTGAAACCATCATCCCAATTAGCTACCTTGCCTCGTATACTGACATAATAATAATTTAAGCTTACTTGTACTAGAGATGTAATTGTAAATTTCCATGATATGAGGTACATTATGACTAAACAGAGATGAGCACCAGCTAGAAAGAAGATCCAATTGTGGAACTTCCATTGAAGTCACCAACTAGGACATCTAATAAAACAAGAAGAAAGCATGAAATATTAACCTCGCCCATAACACAAGAGGAAAAACATGGTGATCACAAGGGAAATGACATCCAGATTTCCAATGACTTGCAAACCAACACAGATTTAGCAAAGTGAAAAGAGTTGTTTGATGTGGTTCTCTACCATAATTAGTCTTTAAATAGTTTAGTACAGGTAGAAAATCATCATTCGCAATTGCAACAAGTAGCCTTGGAGCTCCTGTAAGGCTTTGTAAATCTGCTTAGAGAGTAGATAGAATGAATCCAATTCACACAACAACAAGAACTGGCCATCCAAATCTGATTATCTTTTAAAGATGATGAACTGTTTGAACCTGCTATAATTCTAGTCACTACGGGAAAAAAACCCCAAGTAAACCCTCAATGTTCTTATAAATGATGCCATCTGGAGCAAGAATTTCGGTCTAACTGGTATGCTAGTATTAAAAACCCCAATTTCTTTAAAAGTGCTCAATCTTAAGCCAGTGATCTCAGAAGAAAAATTGTGATGACAAGCTGAAAAAATGCCAATGAAAATTAGAAACACCAGCAACAAAGCAGGTGCTAAGAATGCAAGAGAAAATTTGTTGATTATGTTTACCCCACCAAAAATAATGAGGCTTAGAACACCAATGATAAGAACTTCATAGACTTGAAAATCATGTAAATTTGGACTGTTTAAAACCTCAATATGTGAAGTAGATCCTAATGGAGATAGAGCATCCATTGTTGCACTCTCTTTGAATATTTAAACTCCAGGAATTACATCCAAGAATGTCTCAACTACTCTAAGAATATGCATAGAACCACCAATTGTATTGCCAAGAAATGTTTGAATTTCAACCTCGATTATGGCTCCCACATTTTCTTGTCCACTTGCAGTCATTTCAACAGCATGCACTAATTTTATAAATGATTGAGTAAGCCAAATTGACTATGACTCTCAATCCAATCCAAGCCTTCTGCTTGTTACCAGTCCCCGTGCAGTCAAAAATTCCTCTGCAGTCTCTACTTGCTAAACCAGAACATGAAATGGATAAGATAGAAATAGCCCTACTTGACCATTGCTTCATCAACTCGTGAATTCTATCACAGGGGATTTTCACCAACTATGTCAAATTCATAGTAAATGCTTTTATATTCTGACTAAACCTTATAACTCTTAGCACCCTTTGCAATTTCGATGCTAAAGGCATAAAATGAAATTGAATATGTGACTCCTGTGTGGCTTCTAGGGGAGCAGATGGTATGAAAGTTGATGGAAAATTGGGGATGTATTTTTCCATCCAGCCTAGTCCAGTTGACGTAATTTGGAAAATGGCTTGCCACTTCCCTATCTAACCATTCATGTTCTTCTAAACTAGTCCCATCCACAATAGTTCCAAGAGCAGACTCTGAACCTGGAGGTTGCATAGCAAGGCAGTCATCAAGCCAACATGCCATTTTGTACATTGAAATTCCATTCCTCTTTTCAAATACTAATGAAGGCACTTCATCAGGTAGGCTAGACCACTAAAATAGGACATAGAATAGGTGTACATGGAATTTTAATGATATAGGGAAGTAAGAGAAAACAATGAGAATACAATATGGAATGACAAAAGAATGGTGAACTGGCAATAATGAGATAATGGAGTCAATGTGGAGGAATTTATGAAATTATGGCGAGAGCGCATAAAATGAAGTGAGACTAATGATAATAGCGGAGCGGAGGCGAGAGTATAGTAAAAATATGGTGAGGTGGGCGGGATGTCACATCCAAGTGCTAACATTAGCTCCTTCTAGGGAAGACAGCTCCAGAGAAGGTGTCTAGAACTATAGATCTCTGGGAACTCGTAGATCAGTGCCTTCTTATTGGGCATGGAGTCACAAATTGTTGCAATTTGAACTTTACTTTCGAAACCAAACTACTTATACAAAATGAAAACACACACACTGCAAATTATAACCTAGATGTTGAAGGATATGATTTCCCAACAAGCTTATTTCACACTTATCCTACACTAATCTACTACAAAATCACTTAATCAAGTGATACTAGAGTGCGAAATCAACCAATCAAGTAGTTGTGGCAACAATGATGCTACGGAGTGCTTGAACCAGGACACAATTGGAAATGCTGACAACCATACATGCACACAATGCTTCTAGTTGTGTAAAAGACAATATGGTTTGTCATTCAAACTGAAAAAATATTCCATATATGCAACAACAGGATCATAGAAACTTGACCATGTTTGCTGCCGTAACTCCTCAACATATGCTTTCAGCTGCAAACTGTCAATGGAAACATCCAAGGGTAGCCTTACCTTTCCTTCCTTCTGCTGAAAAAGGTCCCCAAAGAATGGGACTTGACGGACTAGATCCTATGGCTATATTTGGATCTCCAACTCAGCAATATCTTCTTCAATTTTAATGGAAAACTCTTTCAAAAAATCCATCTTAAATTCGTGGTTACATTGACAGGATTTTAGATAAGAAGAAAGAGATGAAGCAAAGTTCTCATCTACCTCATCATCTATGCACATATCTTCCCATTCTCTAAAGAGTTGAATAGAGGCTACCTCTATTTTGAATTCTTCCTCTTTCTCCATCCATTTTTCAAGAAAGACACACCAAAAATCTACAAATGACTTAATAGATCTAATAGGAAAACCTTAAATCCATCTTCTACATTTTCCTTGAAATGAATCAAAGAACAATTTGATGAAGACATCTTCTTTTTTTACTCTAAGAATTTCCACAAATGTTTTAAAATTTGATATATTTTCAAAAGTCAAAGTCAGATCTTCCCCATTGAATTTAGGGCCACTGCTCAATATATATGCATCCTTCAGTAATTGATTAGGAAAACCGGGAATATTAGAAAAATCGATACATGAATACCTTGAATAGATAAAAACAACATTTGAGTCCTTTATTTAGGCAGTGGAGCCACCATCAATACATTGAAACTTGGAATTTCGAATAGTGGAGTCGCAATGTGGATGTTTCAGCCTTCATATGTGTTTGACTATTATGCACCATCAACAATCAAATCTACAACTTGAACGATCTTTCCCAGAGAAGATCTATCACCTCGTCCCCGACAACAGTGCCAATATGTTAGCACTTAGGATTGCACCTCAAGGGTGAGAAAAGGAAATCTCGAGGTAAACATAGACCAAGCTTTTGATCTGGTATTTAGCCCTACCAGACTAGAGAGGGATCTCTCTTTGCCAATGAAAGGTGGCTGCAATAAATGAATTTTAGGCAAGCTATGAAGCGCAGGGATTTGTTTGAAAATTTTGGGTCGAAAACAACAAGAGAGAGGATCATTGAGCTATGGAGTCGATGTTGGTTTCTTCCGGAAAACTTGGGGTAAAGTAGGCGCAATGCTCAATTAGATAAAATATGTAAATGAGAGAAGAAAAGAGGAGAAATCTCGTTGCCCTGCAAGCATCAATTAGGGGATGGATCTACAGTGGTAGTATTAGAAGAAAGAGAAACACATGGTTACTGAACAGAGCATCTAACAGAGGATGGATTCCTAACACTTCCCTTAGATAATGTTATAACAAGAATTAGCAAAAAAACAAAGTATGTAAGTGAATTGACAAGAAAAACATGCTAGACATTAAACACCGTGATGGATCCCAAATCTAAAGGGCATAAACTACTCCATTAAAAATAATATTCATAAAATGCTTTACACAGTCCAAAGTAGCCTCACTCTACTACAAATTCAAACCCCCCTTTACATCTCACAATAATCCCACATATATACAATATATATGGAAATAAAATTAAGAAAATATAAAATAAGCTTATGCTAAACAATATGACCAATTATTTTGCAACTAAAACTCCAAACTATCTCGAGAACCATGAGAAATAGTTGTTTAAAACACAAATTTAGTGAATGTTTGGAAATTGAATTAATATCCCTATATCTACTCCTGTAAGTGTGGAATCATATTCCACAAAATTTGCCCTTTGACTGTCACCTTGCACATGCCTGCATGAATTTTTGAGTTGGTTGATCAACCTGCTGAACTTATTCCCCGAGAATGTGGATCAGAAGATCCTCTTGCTGATTTTGTGGCCATTTGACCAGTTGTTTCCACTTGTTCACTAGATGCTTTGGAAATCTAGAAATCTTGGACTTTGAACATGATTCTCATCGAATGCTGGAGATACTAGGAATCAACTCCTAGCTGGTAGATATTATGCCACCTTCTTTAATCATACAATGATCTCCTCCAAAACCTCCATAAACATCATCCTAATTCTAGTAAGGGAGTGAAACGTAACTATACACTTTCTAGATTTTGAAAATGCATCCATGGCATCTTCCTTGATCGCCATTTTTTTCCTCATTGTCCTTTCGATGAGCTTCCGAGGACTTCATTGTAATTATAATCACCAACTGAGGCAACAACAACATTAAGCATCCATCCATAACTATCAAATAAAGGTCGATTGTTCCATATTGTTTTTTATATTCATTAGATCATTCATCTAACCCTCTGACTATAACTAACGCTTTGTTTGCAATAGCATAGTCATTTATAATATTGAAAAAAGAGAAAGGAATATTTTCAGGTATTTCCTCTCTCGAAATTTCAAGACATCTCATGCAAACTATGTTTGGCTTCAGATTAGCAAGACCCATTGTCTTGCATGATACTGCGAAATCCTTGAGATATGCTCTTTTCAATAGTAACTTCAGTCATTAAGAAGTCGACTAGCTTACCGAGCTTCCTCATCTTTTCCTTTGTAATTACTTTCGAATATAGACATAAAAATTGAGATTCCATGCCCCTTTTCTGCATAGAATTAGCAAAGTCAACCAACTTTGCATGGAAAGGAACATCAGGTGGTAGAATCCCCCAAGGCTTACAAAAAATCAATGGGATATGATACCAATTTTTTGGGTGGACTTGATTCCCTCCGAGAGAATGAAGACTACACAATGCTAATTGAAAATAAGAACTCTTGAAACCATCATCCCAATTACCTTCCTTGCCCCGTATACAGACATAATAGTAATTTAAGCTTACTTGTACCAGGAATGTAATTGTAAATTTCCATGATATGAGGAACATTATCACTAAACATAGAAGAGCACCAGCTAGAAAGAAGCTCCAATGGTGGATCTGCCATCAAAGTTGCCAACTTGGACATCTAATATAACAAAAAGAAAGCATGAAAGATTGACCCCTCCCCACCCCCCCATAAAACAGGAGGAAAAGCATGGTGATCACATGGGAAATGACATCCAAATTTCCAATGACAACCCAACCAACATGGATTTAGTGAAGTGAAAATAGTTGTTTGATGTGGTTCTCTACCATCAATAGTATTGAAATAGTTGAGTATAGGAAGAATATCATCATTCGAAATTGCAGCAAGCAACCTTGGAGCTCCTGTAAGGCTTTGTAAACCTACTCCGACAGTAGATAGAATGAATCCAATTCACACAACATCAAGAACTAGCCATGCAACTCTGAGTATCTTTTAAAGATGTTGAACGGTTTGAACCTCCTATAATTCCAGTCACCACGGGAAAAGAAGCCTCAAGTAAAGCCTCAATGTTCCTGTAAATGATGCCATCTGGAGCAAGAATTCCGACCTGATTGGTATGATGGTATTCAGAACCGCAATTTCTTTAAAAGTGCTCAATCTTAAGCCAATGATCCCAGAAGAAAAATTGCGATGAGAAGATGAAAAAATGTCAATGAAATTAGAAACACAAGCAACAAAGAAGGTGCTAATAATGCAAGAGAAAATTTGTTGATTATGTTTACCCAACCAAAAACAATGAGGCTTAGAACACCAATGAAAAGAACTTCATAGACATGAAAATCATGTAAATTTGGATTGTTTAAAACCTCAATCTGTGAACTAGATCCTGATGGAGAGAAAGCATCCATGGTTGCACTCTCTTTGAATATTTAAACTTTAGGAATTTCATCCAAGAGTGTCTCAATTGCTCCAAGAATATGCATAGAACTAGCAATTGTATTGCCAAGAAATGTTTGAATTTCAACCTTGATTATGATTCCCACATTTGCTTGTCCACTTGTAGTCGTTTCAACAACATCAACTATTTTATAAATGATGGAATAAACCAAATTGACTATCACTCTCAATCCAATCCAAGCATTCTTCTTCTTACTAGTCCCCATGCAGTCAAAATTACCTCTAGAGTCTCTACTCGCTGAACCAAAACATGAAATGAATAAGATAGAAACAACCCTAATTAACCATTGCTTCATCAACTCGCGAATTCTATCACAGGGGATTTTCGCTAATTATGTCAAATTCATAGTATATGCTTTTAAATTCTCACTAAATCTTGTAACTCTTAGCACCCTTTGAAATTTCGAAGCTAAAGGCATAAAATGAAATTGAATATGTGACTCCTATGTGGCTTCAGATAGGAGAGCAGATGGTACGAAAATTGACAAAAAATTGGGGATGTATTTTTCCGTCCACTCTAGTCCAGTTGATGGAATTTGGAAAATGGCTTGCCACTTCCGTAGCTAACCATTCACGTTGTTCTAAACTAGTCCCATCCACAATAGCTCCAAGAGAATACTCTGATCCTGGAGGTTCCATAGCAAGGTATTTATCAAGCCAGCGTGTTGTTTTGTCCACTGAAATTCCATTCCTCTTGTCAAATATTGATGAAGGCACTTCAACAGGTAAGCTAGTCCACTAAAAATAGGACATAGAATAGGTGTACATGGAATTTTAATGGTATAGGGAAGGAAGAGAAAACAATGAGAATACAATATGGAATGATGAAATAATGGCAAACTAGCAATAATGAGATAATGGAGTTAATGTGCAGGAATTTATGAAATTATGCGGAAAGCATTGAAAATGAAGCGAGGCTAATGATAATGGTGGAGCGGCGGTGAGAGTATAGTAAAAAGATGGTGAGGTGGGTGGGATTTCACATCCAAGTGCTAACAGGTTTATTAATATAAGGGTCCATATTCCTATGTTTAATATAATTGGGTTGGTTTTAGTATTATTTCCTAGGGTTTACAATGCCTTGAGTTTTTAGAATGAATCCCTTTGGTTGTTAGATTTAATCCCTTGGGTTTATTATTCCATCAGTTTTATAATATCAATCATGGTCAACCATGGTTAACCATGTTTTATAAAATTGATCATGGTCAACCATGGGCCTGCATCGCATTGTGACAAAGATTGTTTGAATATGGAAATCTACCATGGTCCAATGTAACAGTTTGACAAATATTGTCTCCATATGAAAATCAATCATGACCAAGCATTGTCAACCATGGTCCAACTTCAAATTATGATAAGGATTGTCTCAATATGAATATCAAACATGGTAAACCATGTTTATTTTAGGGTTTATAATATTTATCTTAGGGTTTATATACCCTGGGTTTATAACATTAATCCCTTCGATTTAATATCATTCCCTTGGATTTATCATATTAGCCATGGTCAAATATGGTCAATCATGGTCAATGATGGTCAATCATTATTAACCACTGCAAACCATGGTCAACCATGGTTATAAAATCAATCAGCGCCAACCATGGTCTGACGTCGCATTGTGACAAAAATGGTCTCAATAGGAAAATCAATCATGGTTCACCATCTCATTGTGTCAAAGATTGTCTTGATATGAAAATGAATCATGGTCAACCATGTTTCAACATCGCATTGTGCCAAGGATTGTCTCAATATGAAAATAAACCATGGCCAACCATGTTTATTAAGGGTTTGTAACATTTATCTCGGGGTTTATACACCTCGGGTTTATGTTATTCACTTGTGTTCAATACCTTGGGTTTTTAGTATTAATCACTTGGGTTTATAATATCAATCATGGTCAACCATGATCAATCATGGTCAACCATGGTCCACCTTGGTCAACCATGTTTTATAAAATCAATCATGGTCCAACATCATATTGTGACAAGGATTTTCTCAATATGAAAATCAACCATGGCAAATCATGGTCAACAAAGTTTATTTTAATGTTTACAATATTTATCTTATGTTTTATATACCTTGGTTTTATAAGATTACCCGCTTAGGTTTAATATTATTCCCTTGGGGTTTAGTATTAATCCCTTAGGTTTATTATTCCCTTAGGTTTATTAATATAAGTGTTCAAACATGGTCGACCATGGTACAACATCACATTGCAACAAAAAATGTCTCAATATGAAAATCAACCATGGTCAACCATGTTTATTTAAGGGTTTATAATATTTATCTTAAGGTTTATATACCTTGGGTTTATGTTATTCCCTTGGGTTTAATATTATTTCTTTGGGTTTATAATCCCTTTTGTTTTAAGTATTAATCCCTTGGGTTTATAATATTTATCATGGCCAACCATGATAAATGAAGGTCAACCATGGTCAATAATGGTCAAACATGGTCAAGCATGGCCAACCATGTTTTATAAAATAAACCATGGTCAATCATGGCCAACCATGGTCCAACGTCAGATTGTGAAAAAGATTCTCTATATGAAAATCAACCTTGGTCACAATGGTCCAACATCGCATTGTGATAAATATTGACTCGATATTAAAATCAATCTTGGTCAACCATGGGAAACCATGGTCCAACATTGCATTGTGACGAGGATTGTCTCAATATGAAAATCAACCATGGTGAACTATGGTAAACATTGTTTATTTTAGGGTTTATAATATTTATCTTATGATTTATATACCTTGGGTTTATAATATTAATCCCTTGGGTTCATAATTGCTTGGGTTTTTAGTATTAATCTTTTGGTTTTATTAATCCCTTGGGTTTATAATATCAATCCCTTGGGTTTATTAATCAAAGGGTTCATATTCCTAGCACTTAATATTATTTCCTTTGGTTTATTATTCCCTTTGGTTTATAATATCAATCCCCTGGTCTTATTAATTTAAGGGTTTGTTCCTATGCTTTAATATTATTCCCCTATGTTTAATATTATTTTCTTGGGTTTATAATATTAATCCCATGGGTATATTATTCCCTTGGATTGATAATATCATGGTCAACAATGGTCAATCATGGTCAACCATGGTCAACCATGGTCAAACATCACATTGTAACAAAGATTCCCTCAATATAAAAATCAATCATACTCAACCCTAGTAAACCATGGTCCAACGTTAGATTGTGACATAGATTATATCAATATGAAATGAACGATGGTAAACAATTTTCTTTTGGGTTTATAATATTTATCATTCGGTATACATACCTTGGCTTTACAATATTAATCAATTGGCTTATTATTATTCTCTTTCGTTTTAGGATTAATCTATTGGTCTTATTAATTATTTGGGTTTATCATATCTATCCCAAGGGTTTATAATATTAATCTCTTGCCTTCTCATTGTTAGTCACTTTGTTTTTTAACATTAATCTCTTAGGTATAGCAATCCCTTTGGTTTATAATATTAATCCCTTAGACTTATAATATTAATCATTTGAATTTAATTTAATTTGTTCGGGTTTATAATTTCTTGAGTTTCTAATATTAATATTCTCTTTGGTTGATAATATCATGGTCCAACATCGCATTGTGACAAGGATTGTCTCAGTATGAAAATCAACCATTGTCAAGCATGGTCAACCATGTTTTATAAAATCAATCATGGTCAACCATAGTCAATCATGTCCAACCATGGTCCACCATCACATTGTCAAAAAGATTGTCTTAATATGAAAATCAAGCATAGTCAACCATGGTCCAACATCGTATTATGATAATGATTGTCTCGATATTAAAATCAATCTTATTCAACCATGGACAACAATGGTCCAACATCGCATTATGATATGGATTGTCTCAATATGAAAATCAGCCATGGTCAACTATGGTCAACATTGTTTATTTTAGGGTTTATAATATTTATCTTACGGTTTATAAACCTTGGGTTCAATATTATTCCCTTGTGTTCATAATACTTTAGTGGTTTAGTATCAAATTTTATTATTCCCTTGGTCCTATAATATCAATTCCTTGGGTTTAATAATCTAAGGGTTCATATTCCTAAGCTTTAATATTATTCCCCTCAGTTTAGTATTATTTCCTTGGGTTTATCATCCCTTAGGTTTTTAGTATTAATCACCTAGGTTTATTATTATAGTATTATAATCAACCATGGTCAATTATGGTCAACCAACATCAACCATATTTTGTAAAATCAATCATGGTTAACCATGGTCCAACATCGCATTATGGTAAGAATTGTCTCAATATGAAAATCAATCATGGTTAGCTATTGCCATCCATTGTCAACCATGGTCCCATGTCACATTGTCTTAATATGAAAATCAATCATGGACAACTATGGTCAATCATGTTCAACCATGGTCAATAACCATGGCCACATTGTGACAAAGATTGTCTCACAGTCCAACATCACATTGTGACAAACATTGTCTCATGGTCCAACGTTACATTGTGACAAAGATTGTCTCATGGTTCAATGTCACATTGTGACAACCGCGGTCTAATGTTGCATTGTGACAAATATTTTCTTAATATGAAAATCAACCCTGGTCAACCATAGTCCAACATCACATTCTGACAAAGACTCTATCAATATGAAAACCAATCATGGTAAACTGCGGTTAACCATGGTCCAACGCCGCAATGTGACATAGCTTATCTCAATATGAGAATCAACCATGGTCAACCATGCTTGTTTTGGAGTTTATAATATTTATCTTCTGATATGTATACATTGGATTTACAATATTAATTTATTGGGTTTGATATTATTCTCTTCGAATTTAGTATTAATACCTTGGGTTTATAATATCAATCCCTTGGGTTTATAATATCAATCCTTTGGGTTTATATTCCTATGGTATAATATTATTGATAGGGTTTATAATATCATCCCTAGGGTTTAATATATATCCATTTGGTTTATAATCCATTAGGTTTTTAATATAAATTCCATGGGTTTATAATATCTTGAGTTTATAATATTAATAATCCCTTTGGTTGATAATATCATGGTCCAACATTGCATTTTGACAAGGATTGTCTCAATATGAAAATCAACCATGGTCAAGCATGGCCAACCATGGTCCAACATCACATTGCAAAAAATATTGTCTCTATATGAAAATAAACCTTCGTCAACCATCGTCCAACGTTGCATTGTGATAAAGATTATCTTGATATTAAAATCAATCTTAGTTAACCATGGAAAACCATGGTCAAATGCCACACTATGACACGGATTGTCTCCATATCAAAATCAACCATGGTCAACCATGGTCAACATTGTTTATTTTAGGTTTTATAATATTTATCTTACGGTTTAAATTCATTGGGTTTATAATACTAATCCCTTGGGTCCAATGTTATTCCCTTGGTTTCATAATCAATTTGGTTTATAGTATTAATATTTTGGGTTTATTATTCACTTGGGTCCATATTATCATTCCCTTGGGTTTATTAATCTAAGGGATCATATTCCTAGGATTTAATATTATTTCTTTGGGTTTATAATATCAATCCCTTAGGTTTATTAACCTAAGGGTTCATATTCCTAGGCTTTAATATTATTCCCTCAGGTTTAATATTAATTCCTTGGGTTTATTATCCCTTGGCTTTTTAGTATTAATCCCCTGGGTTTATTATTCCCTTGGGTTTATAATATCATGGTCAAGCATGGTCAATCATGGTTAACCAAGGTCAAACATGTATTTTTAAAATCTATCATGGTCAACCATGGTCCAACATTGCATTGCGACAAAGATTGTCTCAATATGAAAATCAACCATGTTCAACCATTGTCAACCATGGTCTCACGTCGCACTGTGACAAAGATTGTCTCAATATAAATATCAAACATGGATAACCATGGTCAATCACGATCAACCATTGTCAATAACCATGGTCACATTATGACAAATATTGTCTTATAGTCCAACGCCACGTTGTGAAAACCATGGTCTAGCGTTGTATTGTGACAAAGATTGTCTCAATATGAAAATCAACCTTTGTCAACCATTGTCAACCATGGTCCAACATTGCATTGTGACAAATATTCTCTCAATATGAAAATCAATCATGGTTAACCGTGGACAATCATGGTCCAATGTTGTATTGTGACATAGATTGCCTCAATATGAAAATCAACCATGGTCGACCATATTTGTTTTAGGGTTTATAATATTTATCTTCCAATATATATATATATATTGGCTTTACAATATTAATCTGTTGGGTTTAATATTATTCTCTTTAGTTTTAATATTAATCCCTCACGTTTATTAGTGCCTTGGGTTTATAATATTAATAATTGCTTACATTTATAATATTAATCTCTTAGTTTCTCAATATTAACCCCTTGGATTTTTAATATTAATCTTTTGGGTTTATTGATCTCTTTGGTTTATAATATTAATGCCTTAGCAATATAATATTAATCATTTGTTGAGATTTATAATGTCTTGGGTTTTTAATACTTATAATCCCTTTTGTTGATAATATCAATATTATTATATCAATATTATTATTATATTAATATAATAATATAATTATTATAATATTCATTATAATTGTTATAATTATTATCATATTTATAATATAAGAATATTGATCTTTATAATATATTTACTATTTTTTGTTATTATTATATTTAGATGTTTATTAATATCAATAAATAAATTAATATTAAATTATATTCATTGAATGCTTATTGTATATATTAATAACATTTAATAATGTAGCTATACACGTCTAATAGCATATATATCAACCACATTTATTATATATTTGTGCCATTTAAATTTAATTAAAATATTATTTAGTATTAAATTAACCATATTAATATAATAATTAGTTATTATATTACTATTATTATTTAATAATAATATAATAATAATAATAAGTAGTTAGTTATTTATTGTTACTAATAATAATAATAATAAAGTCTTCAGTATATAGCAATCACATTTAATAATATAATTATGTTAATTTACATTATATAAAACTTTAAAATTTTCATAACTTCTAAATTAAAATGTTAAAAAAACATTATCTTTATTCTTATACAAAATTACTTAACATTGTTAGATACTATATACCCATAATATAAAAACTAATAACAACCATCGAGTCTAACAAAGAATATAAAAACAGTAGCATCACCAAAATCTATGCTTATTTGCTTTATTTCTTATCAAACTAATATGCAAAATTTGATTCCGCCTTTCGATCTTCCTTTATCTATGGAATGGTCGCCTCTACACAATTAAGCAGCCAAGTTTTTAATAAGATTATGTCCCGCTTCTATAACAATTCTACGCAAGACTACATAATTTGCTCAACCTATGTTGTAACTTGACATTCAATCTCATGAAATTTTTAAACAAGATTAAAGATAAATTTGGAACTCTCTAATACATTTTTACTTTCAAAATGTTCCACTTTGAAAACCATGGACAAATCCTATCGAAACCATGCAGCCGTCAACTTTGAACAGTTGATGTTGACCTCGAAACCTTTAACAACCGTAGCACCAAGATCGCTCCAAACAAAAGCCATTGAAAAGACAATATTTTTGACACCAAAATAATAAAAAAACCAGCCACGTAGTGTTTGACACCATCTCAATATACGAAACTAGGTAGGCCCCACTTGTTTTTGCGGCCTATGAATGCGGTTGGTTACGTTTTATGAATGTCGTTCATGGCGAGGGCTATTTCATGTACTATAGCATCATTAATGTTATAGTCCACGAGAGCCCATCGTATGCATGGATGTATGGATGCACATCGATTTACTCAATTGCGGCAATGTCCGTTCCTGCCTGCCTCCGGTGCCGGCCCGCCTCCGGTTTGACATAATGGCAAGTGCACCAACCTATTCATTAATGCACTTAAACTCTGCCGCAGCTCCGCCGTTTACCAACTCAACCCACGCATTAAACTCTGCTGCCGCCTCCGCCGTTTACCAACTCAACCCACGCATTAACGGTGCCTATAAACTCCATTCGCTATCCAGATTTCAGTCCTTGCAACCAGCGAAGAACACGGCAGAGCAGCGCCTGCAACCAGCGAAGAATAACACGGCAGCAGAGCAGATTGGTGATCACGGGTAACGCTAGTATGTTTGGTTTCATTCTTTTTAAGTCTATTTATTAAGATGAAAGAAGAAAGCTTTATGTTGCCGTCTTGCAAACGAAAGATTGCATCTCATCAATAAAATCGCTGTTGACTTCTTGATTATTACTCTCCCACGCTCTGAAAATAATTCTTTGAGATCATGATTATCGATTTTATATCTCAGATTTTAGATGTGTATCTTTAATGTGCCGCTCCACCTCTGCTGATCTCTGCCCATTTACTACTCCACGATCAAAACGTAGTTGTATTTAACTAGAGAACGAAATTGATAAAATCAATAAACGGAAGATAGAGTCTAACAGATTATGACTGAGGAGGAATTTGGTACTTTCCAAGCGAGCGCGTTAGGAGGTGGTGTTAGTTGCTCTCTACAGTTTACCATTTAACTGTATCTAATTTATGTGCTTTTCATCTGTAAGGAAATTGGATATAGCCCATGGCCGAGCATGATATCCAATTGGTTTGTGATTGTGAAAAGACAAAAAGTAATAGGCCGTAAATCATAACGCCCGTGCTTCACTACTCTCCATTGAGAGGAAACAGAGAGACCACTCCACACCAGCCATTCCGATATGATATTAACCTCTAAACACATTATTATTAAATCAAAATTAGGGTTTCAGTGAAATTTCATCCAATCTCTCAAGATGTTGGAAGCCCTCTTCTAAAATACGTACGCCAATAGGCTAACCACTCGGAAATTTAAATCAATCAATTCAAACTTTGGGAGAAGGTGTTTTGTTTTTTCCAGCTTAGAAATTATAATTTTTTATTACTTTACAAAATAAAAATTAATTAAATGAAAGAAGAAAGCTTTATGTTGACGTCTTGCAAATGAAAGACTGCATCTCATCAATAAAATCCCTGTTGTATTTATATTTCTGTCCATAGACAGATGACTATTTCTACGGCTCCATCCGTAAATGTTCTGCTAGTAATCTTTTGTCTTTTCCAGCTCTAGATTCTGTGTTTTGTTTTCAATAAAAGTATTTGTAACATGTTTTTCAATTCATAGAACACGCAGGGCTCTTTTGTTAATTTGATTATATTGACTGAATATTTTGTTTTAGAACTTTCTTTACTCTTTTTCTTTTTTTTAAGGATGGAATGATTTCATCTTATTATATCGTATTTTAAAATATTGATGAAAATTTCGAATACAATTTAAATTGTTGAGGAAATTTTAAATAGTTTACGTGTATATGGAATAATATATATATAATTTTATATTACTCGTTATTAATTTTATATTAATCGTTATTAAAAATTAATGCAATTGTAAAATGGTTATGATTATGATCACTTAACCTTAAATGTAATTCATAAACTAAGTTTGATACATTTTTACGGACATAAAATATAAAGGAATTAAAAATTAAAAATCATATATTTAATATCTACTAACATATAAATTTAAAAAAAAATGTATAAATAATTATGAAAATATTTATTTATAGATATTTTTTTTATCTAAATAAATTAATATTTCGTTTAATTAAATAGATAAAAAAATTCAATTTATTACACTATTAATAAAAAATAATAATTATTATCATTGATTATCAGTGGAAATCATTCGAAAGGAAAATACATAATGGAAATAAAATTACATTATCATAGTAAACAATCTTTAAATCATAGGTTATTTACATATCAATACTTTATATTAATAATTTTTCCTTATTTATTATATATGTGTTAATAAAGTGGTTATATTAAAATATTATTACAATTATTAATATATATAGAAATATAAATTTAAATATATAAGTAAATTATTATAGTATATAGTATATATTACAATCCCAATAGTATGGAATTATAATTGCATGACTTTCTTTTAGGAGGTATTTTCAATGCTAGAAATAAGCTACACCAAAAGAAACATCTAAGAATTCTTGGGATTCACCTATTTGAGTCTCGGGTTAAAAATCAGAGAACATGCTGGAGTAAAGGTGCTCAGCTCCATTGGCATACTCAAATGGGCTAGTATACAATATCCTTCATTCTAGTATGGTTTTCTGTTGTTGCCAGAAAACAACAAAAGAAAAATGGTTGTCTGTTCTTGCCAGAAAACAACAAAAGAAAAATGTCTCAGCACAGTCCTTGATGTTGTTGCCAGAAAACAACAAAAGAAAAATGTCTCAGCATAGTCCTTGATGTTGTTGCCAGAAAACAACAAAAGAAAAATGTCTCGGCATAGTCCTTGATGGTGTTTGAATGCTTGTACAACACTTCTTTATTACTGACCTTCCCTTCCAAAAATGACAGGAAGGAAAATGTTGTTGAAGCCCCCACTACAACACATAAGCTACTTCCCCTGTGGAAGTCGAAAGAGAAAAATATACAATATTACTTTGTACTCTGTTTTATTCAACTAGTAGTTGGTCAGATGTTTATGATCATTTTGGAAGAAAATCTGCTCACAGATCTTCATACAGATGACAGTGGCAAGCTTAGCAGAAATGAGTTGCGGTCTTCCCTTGTTCAAATGGGAGTCGAGATGGGTGTTCTCCCTTCATAGTTACCCCCGAAGGTGATGCTCTTCCGACAAACATGGGGTAGAAGGGACAAAAGAATTAGTGCAGGCTCAGTTTGTTCAGTTACACCAGGGTATCTTGCAAGATCTGGTTGATTCTCTGGCTTTAAAGCCCATTGTTATCCAAGATATTAGGGTCTTCAATGGCTTACAACTGTAAAAGTTTCAATGGATTACAATTGAGAAAGTTTCTGGCAAATGAAAAATTTTTAGAGCAAGTGAAAAATCTTATGTTCTAGCAGTTGGATGTGAATAAAGATGGTAAAGTCAGCAAATCAGAACTATGGTCTTTAGAAGCCAATGAAACAGTTGAGTTGCTCTATGATCAGATCTTTGCGAGTGTCCATGAAGACCATAATGGCTAGCTTGAACAGAATGTGTTTCAGGCACTTGTTAGTGGAGACGCTCGCTGAGCAACTTGCTGCAAATCCCATATTTCGTAATCTGGAAGCTGCAAATCCCATATTTCATGATCAACATGACTCGACTTGGTCATACGAAGCCTATTTTAGCATTCGGTAAGAAAAGGAAAAGGCTGAGTTTGGCAAAATTGAATTCTTGAAGCCTGATTTAACATTCTGTAAGAAAATGAAAAGGCTCATTCTCAGTTGTAGAATTTTGAACATTGTGAACATTGTGGCTGAGATGGTAGAAACTAGTTTGCTAAATTCCATTGGCAAAGTCCACTGCCTCGGCAGGACTTGCTGCTCTGCAGCCATGTTGTTTATTTGGATGTGTGTTATTTGGATATGGATATTTAGTTTAGAAGCTTATTGATTTATGTAAATCAGGTTTCATTTATAACTAACAATAAAATTATAACAAATAGTTATATTAACCAATAAAATAAATAAATTTATATAAATAATTAAAATAATTAAATAAAAGAATATTAAATAAATAATATTTTATAAGAATAAAGGTATGAAGTCATCTCTAATTACTAGAAATATAAATATATATATATAAATATAATATATATGAAAAAATATAGATAAATCAAATGATAAGTTTTTAAAATATGATTAAGAGTTTTAAAGATTGGGAATTTCAAATTATTATTGGTATTTTTTTTTCAATTTTTTTGAGAAATGAATTATGATGATCACATTTATTTATTTATTATTATTATAGAGATTTGAACCTATTAGTTAGGGATTCTTAGAGCCTTGAACTCAGTAGCTAGGCCACTAAACATGTCTTCACCATTGTCTATTTTTCAACTATATTTTTTATATTAATTTAGAAATATATTGTACAATATTTTGTGTAAATTTAAATTAAAACTATTATTAAAAAATCAAACATAAAAAAAATTATTTTAATTATATATAAAAAAAATACACTTTCAAAAGTAAAATTATTTATGTTTTTTTCTATACTTTTAATAATTTTTAACCATTTTTAATATAATTTTGTGTTAAATAAATTTAAGTTAATTTATTCTTTTTTATGAAAAGAAATTGTGTTTCGAGCAAATCTTAGATATATATAGTCTTGTCTAATATTGGGGCACCAACTTGTAAGGATCAAAATTCTCTTCTTTTTTTTGGTTAAGAAATTGTGCCTAGAGCAACTCTTAGGTATATATAGCTAGTCTTGCACAAGATTGCATTGATTACATTGTTCACTCAAGGAGGACTTGAACCCGCAACCTAGGGGGACCAACATCCTCGCTCACAGGACCATAGCGAGTAGGGTTGTCTCACCTGGACTCAATAACACTCTATAATCAATACAATGAAGTTTTACAATAACACTCTATAATCAATATAATGAAGTTTTACAATAACACTTTATATCTTTCAATATTAAAAAAAAATGTTAATTTTCTAAATATACCAACTATCTTAATTTAGTAGGATTTACCAAGTGTTGAGAAGGATCGAATCTCTTTTCACTCTAAAAGAAATTTGCACCTTAAGAGATTTGATCCCTCCATACTTGGAAGATTTGGGATTATATATTCTTAAAAATATTATTCACAAAAGTATGGATTATAAAAAATGAGAGTCCAAACACCACCAAGTATAAATTGACCATTTTACTTTAATGTTATTTAATTATTTTATTGTATTTTATGTTTTTTATTATTTTCCTATAATGTGAGGGAATCAAAATCTTTACCTCATAAAATAAGAAAAAATGCTCAAGATATTACATTTCTTCTTCTGTACTGGGTTAGAGAACCCTCCCGATACGATAATCCTTTTTCAATATATATAAAAAAATTTAATACATAAAACACCCGAATATTATCAACCAACCAAATCGAGTTCCAAATGTGAAATATGCACCAAAATGCCCACATTCTTGCAAAGCTCTGTAAAATCAAATCATATGCAATGCATCAAAATGTCCCCATTCTTGGGAAGCTATCCTAAATCATATCATAATTGCAAGTTTTAAGGCGATTATTCTCTCCTCAATCATTGGTTCTCTTGCAAGTGTAGCATCCAACATCGCAGTAACGGACAGGTCCGTTTTCCTGCTTGTGACACCATGTTTTAAAACTCCACCTGAAATAAAATGCAAACCTTATGATTAATTAAATGCCTTCGGAGGTCAATGACAGAGCTCTGAAGGCAGCGTGCAGAGGGCACTGTTGCCACCTGACCATGATTGTAATGATGGAAGTGCTGTAATATTTTCCTGGACATATTTTGCTGTTTAATTCACCCAAAAGAAATTTGTTGGAATGAGACATATTGTACCGTGAACAAAATTTAACTAACACACTTGTCAAGAAATTTCGGCCAAAACCTCAGGAACGGTAAATGTGTAGACAACGCATGCTTTCTTTAGCTTTCTTTGTTGGAACCTTCCTCACTGGAGCGTTCATCACTGTGCAGAAATGCCTAGGTTGGAATGAGACATATTGTACCGTGAACAAAATTTAACTAACACACTTGTCAAGAAATTTCGGCCAAAACCTCAGGAACGGTAAATGTGTAGACAACGTATGCTTTCTTTAGCTTTCTTTGTTGGAACCTTCCTCACTGGAGCGTTCATCACTCTGCAGAAATGCCTAGGTACAGTGCCATCTATCTATCTAAGATTTACATGGAGGGGTGGTGTTCACACCTGTTATACGTCTCTCCGTCAAAACCTTTTATTTCTGCAACGTCAGAGAGAGCCTTCCTCCATGGCGAGTGCTATTTCGCAGGAGCGGGGCGAAAAACCTCATTGCTGTCATCGAAACCCCATTCCCCGAGTGGACAAAGCAGAGATGAACCATTTGGCTGCATGCAAGGAAAACGCGCCTACCTGTTGGAGGGATTGCTCTGGCCAGCTGGGCAAATGTTGCGAATGCCGGAAGGCGGTGGGGGGTTCGGGGGTTGTGGGTATGTGAACCACCGAAGGGCAGCAGGCACTGTTTGATGGCAGTTCGCCATTAGCACCAAACTCGTCCAGAAGCTCATGCTGAGCAAAGAAACTATGGCAGCGCGAGTTCTGAGATTCAAGTTTAACAAAATATGGCAGCGCGGGTTCTGAGATTCAAAATTCCAATAGAGCGCCATTATACAATTCAAAATTTGGTGGCAATGTATGGGGAATGGATAGCATACATGTCATGTATCATATGCCGCTCGTTTCGATTGGCATTAATATACAAACAACGATGGCATCATGCATATCTCCATAACCATCCAATCGGAATCTGTTAGCCTGAGAACGAAGCCGATGTCAGAACCCGTCTCCCAACATTGTCCTTAGATTCTGTTAAGAGAGCATTTATAATGCTATAGTCCATGAAATAGCACTCGCCGTCATATAACAGCAAAGGCTAACCAGCCCGCTATAAGGCATTAAATGCCCATATGAAAGCCTCCTTTACCATGAATGCTCATACCCGTCCATCCCGCATCGTGCATTTCTCATGGAGCCCCGACCCCATCGCATCAAACCTTCTCCAGTAGCGGGTGACCCACCACCTCCGTGCTGGCACCCGCAATGCTGGCACATTTTCAAACCGAGACCTCGCGCCAAAGACTCATTTTCGTTGCTCCATTGCTCCATTCGCGCTCCCTCACCTTGCAGGTCCTCTGCAACCCTCGATTAGCTCTTGCCCTGAGGAACCCATATGTCGGATTTCGCTCGGAGACTCTTTGGGAGGTCGCGGGATCGAAGTCGGTAAGGGTGGGAAGCCTTGCCATATAAGGTTCCATTGTTGAACACAAAAAGGAGGGAAAATCCCCCTGGTAGACCTCTCAGAACTAGAAGGCGCGAGCCGAACTGCGACGGTGGAAGCAATCAGCCGGGCATGTCGAGACTGGGGCTTCTTCTTGGTAATTATAAACATTTGCAGTATCTCATATATCATTTTTCTGACAGTTCGATCGCTGTTCACATCAATTCATGTGATGTTGAGAATTACAGGTGAAGAACCACGGGGTTTCAGAATCCTCCATGGAGAACGAGATGCGAGTGGGGCGAGAATTTTTCCACCTGCCCACGGAGGCGAAGATGCGCTACTTCTCGACGGACCCCAAATCTCGCATGCGCTACTCCACCAGCTTCAATGTTAAAGACGACAAAACCCTTAACTAGAGAGACTGTATCCGCTACTCTTGCAAACCCTTGGAAGAGATTTTGCCCCTTTGGCCTGACAAGCCCACAGATTTCAGGTATCTAGGGGCGATTGAATTTGGACACTTTTACAGAACTGCTAAGGTGATCCAGGAATTAGTTGAATAATTATTAATCATGTTTGTTATCAATATTATGCATTTGGTTATTTTTTTGTATTTGTATTTAATTAAACAATTTTGATTATGAGTGTCTTCACAATTTTTTTCTTTTTAATGGACTTGTCTGGTGGAGCTCCACTCATCATCAAGATGAAACGAGTAATATTTCTAATGGAAGTTCTACCCTCATTAGAGACACAGAGTTTATGTGGCCTTGATATTGGGGAAGCGGCCACCAGAAATATTAGTCGTTCAAGCCAGATATATAATTTTTCTAAAAGGAAAAACAGATTAACAACATAAACAATTTTACTAAAATAATGTTAATATTATCGGACAATTGTTTCATAACTCCTGTAAAGATTTCCATGCTCATTGAATGCTTTACCAGGCTACTTCAAGCATTAAATCAAGATGCACACTTCCTTCTTTGAAAAATCAGAATGACAACATACAAATTTTTACTTAAAAAAATAAACAGAGTGACAACATAAGCAATTTTATAAACATATTATATTAGGCAAACATTTTCTTAATTGCTATAAAGATTTTGAGGTTCGTTCAATTCTTTACAAGGCAGCGTTCATCTGGAATGGCTTGCAGATTCTAAAATATTTTTAGAATCTGGTAAATATGAGTGAAATTAATTGTTTAACCTGGTTTTTATCTTTTATTTGTTGAATTTTAGAATAAGATAGTCATTCATTTTTTTTGGTAGAGCAAATATTTTCTTAATTGTTGTAAAGTTATTGAAATTTATTTAATTTTTTGTGAGATAAAGATTGCAGATTCTAAAATATTCTTAGAATCTGATACATATGAGTAAAACTAACTGTTTGACTTTGTTTGACCTAACTTCTATCCGTAAAATCTCAGAATCAAATAGACATTCACGCTTTCCGCGAAGACAAACATTCATTTTCTTAATTACTGTAAAGATTTTGAAATTCATTCCATTCTTTAGAATCCATATACATCTGGAATAGATTGCAGATTCTAAAATATTTTTAAAATCTGATACGCATGCCTATGAGTGACATTAACTGTTTCACCTGGCTTCTATATATATATTTTCAGAATAAAGACTGCTAAGAACTGCCCATATTATTCTCTATACCCAAATTTTCATGTATGGAAAGATTAATTAACTCCCCAATTTGAAACTGTTGGATTGTTCAAAAAGGCAAATGCAGAGTACAGTAAGAAAATTGGAGATATTGTGAGGATTCATTAAGTTATATGTGCATTAGGTTACAGTTTATTGGAGATTTTCCCTCCTTTTTGTGTTTCTGCTTTTGTTGACTATACAGTTTGAGAATTTGTTCAAAGACAGTACCGATTGAAACTTGCTGAGGCATTCGTGATGTTTATTAATCTCTAATTCTTTTGACGGATTTTGGTGGGTTTTTCAAGCTTCGAGATCAATAGCCTCATAAAAATGATGTGGAAATTTCAAATGGGGAGATTTTATAAAATTCTACATGGTATTGAAGCTTGTTATGTTGAAATTCCCTTCTTACGAAAGAGGAAGTTTAATATTTCAATGACAAGGAGTTGTGTTTGTTGCCTTATTTGCTTTAGAGATTGGAGTTGTATTTTTCACTCTAGATAAGTTCTAATTTACTCTGCTTGTTCCTTGACAGGTTGATTGAGGTGTTCTTCAAGATTTGTAAGGATGATGTCTCAATCTTGGAGAGTGTAATAGGTAGAATATGCTTCCAACTTTGCTCCTTAGAAGTATACACAGCAAATTCTAATTAAGGAGGTCGAGCTTTGGGTGTTTGTTAAAAAAAAGTTTATTGTCTCTACCAATCTTATTCAAATTGGTTAATTACAAGAATGAGGTGGCCAAGGAAAAATGAACCATTCTTGATTCAATGAAAAACTTTTTTATCCCTCACATTAGAAAGAATACAATTAAAGAGATATATGATGTTTTGATAGCTTTGTACAATAGTGTGAACATTTCTTATTAAATATGTTAAGAAATAAGGTCTATGTGATTTGCATGACTAACACAAACATTGTGGCAAGTTCCATGATGAAGATCACAAAGTTGGGAGCTCAATTTGTTGCCATAAGGGTGAATTTTGAAGATGGAGAGTTGGTGTTTGTTACACCAAATGGTTTATAGCATCATGGGAACTCTTTCTCTAGGGTATCTATGCTGATGATAATTTTCCCACCTTTGTAAAGCTTTGAGATTATGTTGTGTAATAAGAAACAAAGCCAAAGACTATTTCAATGAAGTAGATCAAATTAAAATATTTTTCCTCGTAAGGAGGATGTTTAAGGGAGGCAACAAAGGAATGCTCAAGAAAGAGAAACATGAATTAATTTATTTGAACTAAGATAAGAAGGATTTAAGTCATGTGAAATATTTGAAGTTCCAACATAAAGGAAATCATGCCAACAAATGTCTAGAAAAAAAGGAAGGCAAAGAACCAAACTAATTACCACTGAGTGTAGATATTATATATGGAAATTAGACAAGTTTGAAAAGAATAAATTATGTGTGTGTGAAATCAATTCAAATTCATATTTACAATGGATCATGATTGTAAGATTAATACTTGTAGAATTAAGAGTCATGACTCTTCATGAGGGTTGCTCTTCATAAAGATCGACTTGTTACAAAAGGATATAACATCTAACTATCTTAAATTAAATGCCAACATTAGCATGTATTCTAATCTAAGTATGGTGGCATCGCTTCTTAAAATGATCCAACCTCAAAGCATTAGTAAGGATGAGTGTCGAGTCGATCCAAACTCCCAAATAGCTTCATCTTCCAATAGGTTCCTCCACTTAACTTACATTTTTATTTCTTCTTACTTTTGTAAGTAAGGTTTGGCTATTATTTTTTCTAATGATTGATTTCATTTTCTTTATCTAATAATATATTCGCAAAATGTTTCAATGCGTATTTCTTTTCTTATGATTCTCTACCACAATGAGTTACAACATCTCGTCAAGTCAATTCCTAATCCCTCTGAAACTCATCAAGCAAGTTGCATTATTTATTGTCACTATTAGGATCACCTTCCTTGAATATGCTCTTTTTTTCTTCTTCTTTTTAGAGCTCTAGTCTCTAGACATTTCTTTAAGTAATCCATGTGAACCACTCTCATAATTTCTAGTTATAAATCTTATTTGGACTTTCTTCTTTTTATGTTTGACCAATCCCATCGTCTTCTCAATCCTTCAATCCAATTATATTAATGATGTCATGCCCCAAAGTTTGACCATGAGTATCTATGACTTTAGCAAAATATTTGACAATGGTTGGAGATGACCCTATAGCAATTCGTTTCTATTCATACTAACAAATACATTTTGTTCACTTCTTTCCTCCTACATAGTCAAACTATTATCTGCAACATATTGTCTTGAATTACCTAGACCACTCCTTTGCTCTACATTTTCTAATCTTCTGTCATCTTCCATCAACTCTAGTTGATTATTTGAGTTATCACATTCTCAAGGTTCTTTCATGATAGCATTAAACTTTGCTAAACCGGAATGGATTTCCCTACATACATCTAGTATCTTTGATGCAAATAAATAATTTTGATTGCCTTCCTCCATATAGTTTTTCATCTTAGAAACATGTCATTTTGTAACTTCCACTTCTCCATACTTGATTTCATTATTTATGACCAAACAACCTTCTAAATCATAATATATGAAGAAGACCTCACAACTATTAGAGAATTTTGAGATCTAACATGGGCCTCTTAAAAAAATTAATAAAAGAGTTGTAAATTTTCAAAAAGAAAGAAGTACTTATTATCATGCTTTCAACTTATGTCCATGATATGTGAAAAAATCCCTCATGACCATCTAAAATAGATATATTAAAGAAAAATAATAAAATAGTAATAAATTTTTAAATAGGAAAGAAACAAATCTACTTTTTATCACATTTTCAACCTATGTCCATCATAAGTGAAAAAAATCCTCACTATCATTGGAGAAATTTTGAGATCTAAAATAGCACTTTTAAAGAAAATAATAAAAAATATATAAATTTTAAAAGAAAAAGAATACAAACTACTTCTTATCATATTTTCAACTTATGTATAAAGTCTAAAATAATGCTCTTATAAAAAAAATAATAAAAAAATTATGATATTTAAAAAAATGCAAATTATTTCAAATGTAAACATTTATCAAACATGTGAAAATTAAATTTTACATTTGTTAACTATTCACTTTACATTATTTTAATAAACCAATCAAATAAATTAAAAACAAAATATTACCAACTCCCTACCACATACAACATTCATTTCATTCATTTTCATAATGTCATGTTCATCAACCAAACATCACCATTCAACAAACATCATCATTCTTCCCAACAATGTCACATTTGATGGTTAATCAAACAAAAATCACCCACATAAAATAAGCATCACCATTCCACCCATTCATGTAATGTTAATCAAACATGGTCACCAACATTACTTGTGAATATGTTATATTCATTTTTCAGATCACCAACATTACTTATGAATATGTTATGTTCTTTTTTCAGTGACTACTATCATAGACAACTCAAAATATCACATTAAAATAATAGTTGCAGAATGTTATTCCAATTTGTTCTTTTTAATTTTATATCTTGATATTTCTTACCCTTGTCCTCCAAAGTGCTTTGGAAGCACCACTGCTATGGATCCTGAATCTATTAAGTTTATTCATCCTATTTGGTGGTGAGATTGGGTACAATAGATCCAATGTTTTGTTAGATCCAACTAACAATTGTTTTTGTTATTCTTTCACCAACTCCCTTCTTGTCTACTCCTCAGATGAAAAACAAGATGGTAGGAAACCCTTAAACTTTTTGTGTCATTTTCTTTATACTGATTGTCAATTTTGTCAGCTCGTTTTATTCAGTCGTTTTTATTTTGATGGCTAATTTTAAAAATATTTTAACATTGAACTAATAAGAATGAAATGAATTTTAAAACTGTTAAATTGTAATTAATGGGATCTGATTTTAATGGGACTAAACGACTTCTTACTTCAACAAGACTGACATACTGCAAAACTAAGCATTGACAATCCTTGTATCATGACCCATAAAAATTTATTGGTGGAGACTAACATACTGCAAAATTCATAATTAAACATTGACAATTACTACATCACTACCCATAAAACTTTACTGCAAAATTCATAATTAAACATTGACAATTACTACATCACTACCCATAAAACTTAAGTGACCGATAGAGATTAATCGAATCCAATTTTAAAATATTCTCAAAATCAACAATCTAATTTAATTCAATATCTACTACTATTAATTTCTAAATCACTATTCCAGCCTTTTTGATATATTTACATTCAACATTTTTCTTTTACACAATTCAATTCTAAAAAAATTATTCTCACACAAAATTCTTATTAAATTTAAAAAACAAAAACATATATTAAATTTATTCATTTATTAACATGCTTAATTTTCGTGAAAACAAACTTCCATAATCAAAATTCCATTCATACAATGTCCTTACATAAATTAAAATAAAATTAGATTTATCTATTTAATAGTTCTTTCTAAATTTTAAAATTTAAGTTTATCTATTTACTAGTTTTTTCTATATTTTAAAATTTAAATAATCATTTAAAGACAATTTATTTATCAAGATCTAACCATATTCACACTTTGAATTTGAAAAAATTAACCAAAAAGATCAGTCTTAATGAAATCAGAACCATCTGAATTCCCTTCACCCTGTTAAAAATTCAGATCCAACCTCAAACCCTTCTAACACTGAAATTCTTTAACACAAGCCTATGCATCTTGAGCAAACACAATGACCCATTTGACCGCTGTAAATTTTGTAGCACAAAACGCAGATACCTGATTAAACACAATGAACCATTTGAAATGGAAAACGAAAATAAAATTGGAGGAATTGTATAAGAGTTGATAAAGTGTGCAGCCACAACAGAGCAGCCATGAGATCGATTTCCATAGAATAAAATGTTAAGCTCAATTAATTACTTTCCAGCTATAGCCTGCAGTTAATTAATTGTTCCAACTATAAGCTACGGCTGTGGAACTGAACTGCAGTCTTTCCTTAATTTGAGGAAACCAACTGCAGTAGTTTCCTTAAATTAAAGAAATCAACTGCAGTTAATTAATTTTCTGGTTGGAGCTTCTGAAGTGGTCCATTACTCCATCTGGAGTTCTCTGCCTTGATCTGTGGAACCCCTGACACATAGCCATTAGAAGCTTGATGGAAGCTTGGCTATAAATTCATCTGATTGGTCCCCAAGTTAGCATCTCAATTCCCTTCAGTTGCTTACACCATCTAGCTGAGAGAGGATAGCTTGGAAGAGCCTTCAGATTTTCTGAGAGAGCATAGCTGGAGTGCTGTTCAAGAGAAGAAACAAGTGGACTGTGTAGCAGGAGCCTGGAGGTATTCCTGGTCTTAAATCTTTTGATTTCTAAAATTCAGAATCGCTATAAATTTAATTTATTTACATTTGGTATCAGAGCGCATCTTTATGCCTCTGCCTTGATGTGTTCTTGATGTATATATCTCTGCCTTGAGTTGCGGTTCCCTGAAACAGAAACCTTATTCGCCGCGTGAAATTTTTTGCGTGAGTCTTCAATTTTGATCGCAGAAATTATATGTTTTGTTTTCCCCTCGGCGACTCGATCTCTTGACCACGCCCTGCGTAAATGCAGTCTCTGTTTTAGCTTGATTTGCTTTTTAATTAAGATCGGCAAATTATAGATTGTCATTGTTATGGATATAACGCACGCCCGGTGGGACTCGAACCCACAATCGCCTGATTTGAAGTCACCGCTGTTAGTGCCCGTTTAACATTTTCCGCGGTTGAATTTTCAACTATTCCAATCCGAAGCTGTAACTGCAACGGCTTCTTCTTACCCGCTGCAGCTTGTTGGATATTGGGTCCCGAATTTAGATATTGGGTGCCGCAGGAGTCTGGTCTTTCCACTGGCCATGGCTATTTTAACTTTTCCGCTGACGTGTTGCCAATCTTAAACTGGGTTTTAACATTTTAATTTCATGAGGCCGCCTGTTCTGCAACAGGCGCAGCTCCACCGGATCCTCTGAAAGTCCTGGCTGTCAAGATAAGTTTAACCCTTCCTAATCTGTTCACACTTGACCCTACCTGATTCCTGCTATGAAAAGCTGTAGAATAACGCCTTAACAAAAACAAATGAAATTGCAGTAAATGCATTAAGAAAATAACAAACCTCGCTGTCTGCATATAATTGTTTGCTGAGAAGCTATATCCGAAGCGGGAGAGTCCAAGATGCAATGCGATCATATGATCACATGGGAGCATCGGACTGAAGCCAGATGCTTATGCTTTTAGTTGGCTTATTAAAGCTCTCATCAGGGCAAACTATCCAGATTTGGCCAGAGGGGTTTATTCTGATTTTTTTTTTTTTTTGAAAGCCGATCATTGTATCGATAAATTTTCTTTGTGCTCGATCATTGGGGATCTTTGTAGGCGAAATGGCATGAAATTGGTCTGGAAATTATTTGATTTTGAGCCGGCAAAGTTCATGCTTAAACCTTAAGTCCATTTGTGAACTAAACATCATGATTTTATAATGCTTAAACCTTAAGTCCATTTGTGAACTAAACATCATGATTTTATAAGTTTAAATATGGTGATTAGATTTTAAATAAAGTTATGTTCGTGCATTTTGTTTCGTGGAATGTTTTGTTAATATTCATTCACCATGAAATTGGTACCAACTCAAATATTGTCAATTCAAATTAAGATTCATGTTTTACGATTTGGTACATTAGGACATGGGTTTATGATTTATATTTGGTATATACATATGCTCTAAAAATAAAACAAGGTATATACGGTTTTGATTTATATTGGTATACATATGTTTTAAAAATAAAAAAAAGGTATATACATGGTAAACGAATTTTGCCATGTCATAATTTTTAAAAATAATTTTTTAATTATTAGTTGAAGCATAAATTATGGGTTTGATTTATAATATATGGAGTTGGTTATGTAATTTAATCCATGTATTTATCATTTAAGAATTCAGTGTTTTTGTCAAAGGAATTTATTTTTTTGGAAAATTTAAAGAATGCATATTTTTTGGCAAAGTAAAAGATTGTGATGAAAGTAATATATATATTTTTGTTTGATTTATAAACTTAAGGAAGGAGCCTGAAGTCAAGCCAGCTAGCCTTCGAACTGCATTTGCTATGCAAGTGCAAAGTAGATTAATGCTGCTTCAGTCAATCTTCGAGTTTTGTTTATAAATCAAATTGACAGTCATTTACATTATATGGAGTTTATTTAAAATGTCAATTTGACTTACTCCTTTCAGTAAACATTATTTTACTGGTTAAATTTTTTTATGCCATTTATGTAAAGAATAATGTCTAGTGATCTATATAATTTTAATTAATTAGAGAATAGCCACAACATCTTTAATTAATTAAAATTATATATTTTGATTAGTTAAGATCACATAAAGATTATTTAGACATTAAATTGTAGTTAATTAGACTAAATATAATAAATTTTATCCCACAGGAATTTTTATTATATTTATCTAATTAATTAGGATAAAATTTCATAACCTACCCACAGGAGTTATGAATTAATAGTTTTATCATAAAGTTCAAAACAATGAATAATTGAATCTGCTTGAATTAAAAATTTAGCCCACAGGCAATTTTTATGTCATTAGATTCAATTTTGAGCATGATTTACATTGGTAAAACATGATATTTTATTAAGCCTCAATTTTAACATAAGCATGTGATTTTATGCAGTAGTACAACCTGCAAATTTCTCTGATATTCGTTGTGACATTCTCGAACTTAAGGGAGATAACTATAAGGTTTGGAAGGAGAGGATTCTCCTTCATTTGGGGTGGATGGACATAGATTATGCTATTAGGAAAGATGAACCACCGGCACTCACTAATACCAGCACTGCAGCGGACATCACACTTTATAAACGATGGGAGAGATCCAATCGTCTAATCATGATGTTCATTAAGACTAAAATTTCAGCTGGTATTCGTGGTTCCGTTGAGCAGCACGAAAAGGTCTGAGACTTGTTGAAGGCCATTGATGATCAATTCGTCACTTCAGACAAGGCACTAGCAAGCACCCTAATCATGAAGTCTCATCCCTAAGACTCACCAGTGTGAAAGGTGTGCGTGAGCACATCATGCAGATGAGGGACACTGTGGCTCAATTGAAGAAACTTGAGGTTGATATATCAGAGTCTTTCCTAGTGTACTACATCCTGAACACCCTTCCGCACCAATATGGACCTTTCAAAATCTCATACAACACACATAAGGATAAATGGTCAATTAATGAACTCATGACCATGTGTGTTCAAGAGGAAGAGAGGCTCGTGATGGAACTAGGAGAGAGTGCAATGATGGCAATGCGTGGAAAGGGCAAATCTCAAGCCAATCAGATAGGGAAAGGTAAAGTACCTCCCCAAGCCGGTATCAAGAAGGATTCCAAGTGTTTCTTCTGTAAAAAGAAGGGACACATGAAGAAGGAATGCGCCAAATTTTAGAAATGGCTTGCAGACAAAGGTAATTTGATCTCATTTGTTTGTTATGAATCTAATATGGTTAATGCTAATATTAACACATGGTGGATTGATTCTGGATCAATAATTCACATTTTGAATTCCTTGCAGGGTTTGCAAAACCTAAGGAAAATAGTGGGAAGTGAGCAAAGCATCTTATCAGGAAACAAGATGGGCTCGCATGTGGAAGCTATAGGAACATGTTATTTAACTTTAAGTAGTGGCTTTTCTTTAGAATTAGAAAAGACCTTTTATGTTCCAAGTTTTTCTAGAAACTTGATTTCAGTTTCAAGGCTTGTACCTTTTGGATATTCCTTAAACTTTTCAGAAAAATCTTTCAGTCTATCTTACAAATCTGATTATGTTGGGAATGGTATCTTGTCTAATGGTCTTTACTGCATTAATTTACAAAACAATGTCACTTATGACTTAATGCATGTTCACACTAGCACTAAAAGATGTGTTATTAAAGAAGATTCCTCTAAATTATGGCACCGGAGACTAGGTCATATCTCCATAGAAAGAATTAAAAGATTGGTAAACGAAGGGGTACTTAATACTCTGGATTTTACTGATTTTGAGACTTGTTGGTCTGATAACAAAGAAAGATACAACCAAGTTCTGACAGTGTGCTTCAGAGAATTTTCCCTAAGCCAAGGGTGCTTTGCAATGCATTGTGTCCCTCACAAGCCTTCGCTAGTGACAGTGATCCATTTCAAAAGGCAATTTGACACAATTTTGCCCAAATTTTCAATGCAAAAGAGGTGAAATACAATCAATGAACACAAGTAGGGTTTGCAAGGATGTCCTGGGGGGTGGATAAGCTACTAGGAAAGAGGATCTTCCCCAGTGGAGTCGCCAATTTGTTTTGGAGAATTTGGTATCTACGGATAAATACTAATTCCCTAGATAAGTAGCCATATCTAGCACAATAGTTTAAAGTATTTTGGCATTTTCCTATAAGCAATAGATAAGATGAGAAGATGAGAAAACCTACTTGTAGTTCTGCTTTCCTCTTGTCTCCTTTGTATCGATCCTGTCACTCCTTCCCGTACTTAATACGCATGAGAAGTAGAAAACAAAGAATCAATCAAAGCAAAAGACCTATAGAATATAAGTGAATTGAATCAGATACATTTCACACATATAAGAATTATAAGACAATACAAAAATATGGGAGAAAGGTTCAAATACTTTTTTGAATAGAAGAAGGAATTACACCCCTTGTGTCTGATTCAAAGTCATTCCTCCGGCTTGGATCCCATCCACATCACATCAATAGCATGACAAACTTGTAGCATTATAATACTTGCTTCAAAGCCAATTCTCATAGCAACATTATCTCCTTACAATTCAACATAGTCCAGCCCATGATCACTTAGATGAGTGCTCAATTTATAGGAATATGGAGGAGGTTTTGTCATAAATGAGGGTATTGAATGGCCTTCCAAACTTAGAGTTAGTTTCTATGGAGGAAGGTATGAGAGGATAGGAGGTTAATGGATCCTTAACCTATCCAATTTCAAGCTCATAAGAGGGGATAAGAGCTGGGATCCTTCTAGAATGATCTAGAACCAAGGAATATTCTGAGAACCCTATGAAAATTTTGCTCAATCTCACCCAACGCAGGTCAAAGTGGGCCTAAGTGCTCTACAGAGCACCCTTGCATGGGCGTAAGTGCTCTGCAGAGCACCCTTACATGGGCTTACCTGAGTTGGTCCTTCAAGGAGTCATTTGAGGATGTCTTCAGGCCATGAAACTATCTGGGAAGGAGGCATTCAATAGGTTGACTTGTTTAGGGCATGTAGCAACTAAAATTAGGGTTTGATAAGCCCTAAA
Organism: Pinus taeda; assembly: GCA_000404065.3. Lineage (NCBI taxonomy): Eukaryota > Viridiplantae > Streptophyta > Pinopsida > Pinales > Pinaceae > Pinus > Pinus taeda. The sequence continues at coordinate 336,299 of APFE030092055.1, forward strand.
ACACTGATCTAGATGATGGGAGTGATGTGCCCAAATGGATTTGTAACAAGAAGACTACTCCATACAAACCTGAGAAAAATGGAGTTGCAAAAAGAACGAACAAGATGTTGATGGAAAGGACAAGAAGCATGCTTAGTGGTGTCGCGTTAGGATAGGAATTCTGGGCAGAGGCAGTGGAAACAGCATGTTACCTGGTCAACAGATCACCTTCATTCGAAGTGGAGGATACGACTCCACAAGAGGTATGGACTGATAAGAAACCCTCTCTTTCACATCTGAGGGTATTTGGATATGATGCATATGTACATGTTCCAAAGCAGAAAAGAACAAAGTTGGATAGTAAATCTGAAAAGTAAATCTTTATTGGATATAAGGATGGTTTAAAGGGTTATAAGATTTGGAACCCAGTAACAAGGAAGGTTGTGTACAGTCAAAAGGTGGTGTTCATAGAGGTGAAAAATGTTATTAAACATGAAGTCCCATCAAAGGAACCTGAGAAGATAGAGTTTGAGCTAAAGGAGGAAGAATTAGACTCTACAGCAAAAGAGGAATTAGAAGATAAAGAGCCACAAACTCCGAGTGTGAGAAGATTAGTTTGAGAAAGAAGGTAGTCAGAAAGGTATAGTCCATCTACTTTCTGTTCAAATTTTTCTTTGTCTATTACTGATGATGATCCTAGAACTGTGAAAGAAGCTGTAGATTCAGAGGATGGAAAACTCTAGAAATAGGCCATGGTTGATGAAATAGCATCTTTGCACAAAAATGAGGCTTGGGATCTGGTGGAGTTGTCAGCTAGAAGGAAACCCATTGGCAGCAAATGGGTGTTCAAGAA